>LJPH01004187.1:0-15932 GCA_001430925.1 Byssoonygena ceratinophila
AAAAGAAAAGAAAAGGCGCTGATAGTCATGTCGGGAAAAGATCGTACATTTGGCAGAGCCTCTACCAACGTGACGTGGAAGTTATCCTTGATGTCGGGAATCCATTTCTTGAGATCCTCATTGAAGAAGTCCTGAAGTTCGCCTGCAAACTCTACGCCGGTTGGACCGCCTCCAACAACCACCATGTGGAGAAGGCGTTTGACCTCCTCCGGCGGCTGGTCCTTGAAAGTGGCGGTTTCGACGCAATCCATGATTCGCGTTCGAATCTTCTGCGCATCGCCGACTTCCTTCAAGAAGCAAGAGTGCTCCTTGACGCCAGGGATGCCTGATGATCATTAGCGCTTTCAAGCCAGAGAAAACCGGGGGTGTTGGTTGTGCAAACGACCTACCAAATGTCGCATTCTCCGCGCCGACACCTACAACAAGCATGTCGAACGGCACCTCGGTCTGAGAGGTATCACCTTGGATCTCTGACTCATCACTTATCTGCACAACTTTCCTCTCATAGTCAATCTTGGTAGCACTGGCTTCATAGTACTTCACGGTGGCGGTCTTGTGTCGGAGGATGTTGCGAATGGGCTCCATGATCGAGCGGTGTTCGATCAAACCGGTGGTACACGATGGTAAAAGGGGTGTGAAGAGAAAGAAGTTGCGCGGGGAGATAACGATGACATTGTAGTTCTCCGTGTCGAGTTTCTTGAGGAGCGAAACCGAGCCCCAGCCGGTGCCTGTAAATGTGTATAACCCCCCCGGTCAGCAAATCCGTTTTCACTCAGATACCCAATGCAGCGAAAGGAGGCAACCGTACCCAGGATCACCAAGGTCTTCTTCTCTGGATCTGGAGGAAACTGCTCTGCGGGATGGCGCAGCGAATAGATACTGTATCCCAAAGTGCCGACTCCTCCCAGCAGCGACAACAGAATCAACCGATAGGCCCATCTGAAGACTCTGAATCTTCTCTTCGGCTTCGGCGCGGGTGGTGGAGCGGCTACGGTGACATTGTTTCGGCGAGGAATAGACGGGACAATGGCTCGAGACGGGGTGGACCTTGTCACTGGGCGCGTCAATTGGGTGAGTTGCCTCTGTGAGATGGAGAGGAGAGGTCGGCGAGAGGCAGCAAGCGACAGCTGCAATGCTGGCCGGGCCAGCACTCTTGAATTGACCATGTGTTGAATTGTGTGGTTTGGGAGACTGTGGTGATATCAGCTGGCAGGATTCATGGAAGAAAGGAACAGGATGAATGATTGTTATTACCTGGTCAGTAAAGGAAAAACCAAGAGAAAGGCAATGGCAGGAAGAACAAGACCAAGACGGTGACTCAGATGAAGCAATTCAACTGACTTTGAGAGAACTCTGAAAACTCTCCGGCCGGACTTGTCCGTGGAATGGCTGCTGCTTAGCTCACCGGGGATCCAAGTGCTAAATCCTGTTAGGGCTGACGTGCTTTGTCTTGTTCTTTGTCTTTCTCTTCTCTGTAGTTAACAAACAAATCTCGCACTTCTCACTAGTTAGTTAGTTAACTAGTCTGTTGCAGAACTATCCTTGGTGCTCATCATCATCCTTGACCAGCAATGACATCAACCCAGATCAGCATCTCAGTGGCAAACAGTGTGCAACCCAGCAATGCCAACACTCCAGTTGTGTACTGTCTGTCTACAAGATCTCCTTGTTCAGTTGGTCTTCACCAGAGCTGTACACCGATCTCTGTGATGAATAGTATCTCAGCCTGTATTCAGACTCGACACATTTCATCATCAGTAACATGTGCAGCCACTGACTGGACTTGGCTTGAGACAAGAATCAGGTTTGAGTGCCATAAACCCACAGTAATCTGCCAGCATCACAGCATATCTGAATTTTATCAGAAAGGCCTAGCGTAGAGGCAGGAAGAATACACCTGTGTCCATTTACAAGACACGGGAGTCCCGTCTGCCGGAACATAGGTATGGGCCCCGGCAATACAACAGGCAAGCGGATGGCTATCGGCACTAAATGTTGTTGAATCTCTCTATTCGAGGCCGCATTGATTAATTATATCACAACTCGCTGGAATTCCACATGAATTCTCAAATAACTAGCGGCTACAAGAAAGCTTTCTCACTGGCACTGTGCTTTCTTTCCTCCACAGAATTCCAACAATATGCCCTTGATTGGTGACTCCTCTTCGTCAGGTTAGATTCCCCTTCCTCGGGCGTAAGTTCCGGAAGGTTTCCATCAGTGATTGGTTATTATCTTCCCGGAACACAGAAAGCGCAAATACCGCGTGCCTAAAGCCTTGAAGTATCGACTGAGCTCTTTCCGGGGAATCGGTCGTTCGCATATATCAAGTAAACACATCCTGTGCCCGCAAAAAAACCCTTTTTTCAGTGGGCCTCAAAAGTTGGCTCGTCATTAAAAGCAATGACAATGCTTTTTGGTATCGACATGCGGCACTGTGGAATAAAAGAGGCGCCTGTACAGAAAGCTAGTGGACATTAACTGCACCATTTAGCCAACCAGTGATCCTCCAGTTCACCATATGGCCCAGTTCCGTGGTTCCATCTTCTTGGACACCAGTCTCCTCAAAATCCCGGAGGATTTTATCAATGTATTCACCAGCCCCAGATAGATGAAGGATATGGGCAATGGCCCGGTGCAAAGCAAGGAGCCGGGGTGAAGGAGGCTCAATGGATTGATCTTTACCAAGAAAGAGCTTGCGCGTCCAGGGAAGCCCAAATGCCATTGTTTGAACTGGGTTAGGACTTTTAATGTGATAAGTATGCTCCTGGTCAGTGACAGCTTCAAAACAGATCTCAAAGTTGCCAAACACAACATGGAATGTGCGCTTCAGGCTCATAGCATTCCATGGCTGATCAATATCAGTACCATCAATGAGGTGGCCAACATTATAGTCAAATATATTAAGAATTGCAAGTGCAGTCTTTCTAGGCTCAGACTGTATGTGTGATTCAGCCAAGGAAATCAACATATACCATTCTGTTTGAAAGCATGACTCACCAGATTAGAATCCCTGTCTAATTGTGTCAGTGAATGGGGAAGTATATGGGCCACTTCTAAGATATCATTGGGCTGGCCTGCTATTTGGGCGTTCTCATCATCAAGAGCCCCTACATCCTTGGATAAACGTATTATTGCCTCTTTGAAGTCAAAGACTCGCGAAATCACACAGCGATAGTGGTCACGGGCAAGGCACTGAGCCCGAAGATGTGATACTCGCTCAGGTGTGCCAATAAATTCATGTGGGCCTTGTACACGTTGGATTGCCGAAAGGTGCGCAGGAGAAGGTTGTGGAGTCTTTGTGCTGGTTGCTTTCACTGTAAAAGAATTAGTAATGTGAAGTAAGACAGGAACAGAGGACTGACAAGGCAAGTAGAAATTATCTAGCAAGAAGTCTGCAAAATTCTTCAAATTATGAAGTAAATCTTCATCAAACTTGATATCTTCATTACTGTCGATGTCTTGCTCTAAATATCCGAAGAAGTAACGTAAAAACATATCCTTGGACAACTCAGACCGCGAATATTCATAGGTGTAGCGGATAAGTAGATCGCGTCTATATTTGTCGCCGGAGTTGATGCTGCTGTTGTTGCCAAAGTAGTTGATGAGGCTCTCGAATCTCTTCTTGGCATGAGAGCGCTGGCCTGCAGTCAAGGGTGCCTTGATGAGGCCCTCAAAGGACGTTTGATGGCGGTGGTAAGGCTGGGACGCCATGCTGCGTTCCTGAGCAGTAAGTGGAGCGTGGAGGAGGAGCAAAGGGAGACTAAGGAGCATTAGAGGAGGGAGTGTTTGTGATCAAGCAGCAGCAGAAGATGTATGAGAGCCGATAAGCATTGCGGGCAAACAGCATTGCAACCCTCGGTAACCCTAATGTCTGGCCCTAACAGGCTAACCGCATCTAGTTAGTTAGTTGTGCCCTTATAGGCTTAATGTCTTGGCATTGTTGATTCTCAACCTCCAGTCAATCAATCATGATCTCATATGTCTTCTCTTTTACTAACTACAAGGAGGTCTTTGATCATTATAAGTGATTTGTTGCTAATTGATTATCAACATGAACCCGCCAGCAATCAAACAAATACATACTGGTACAGTTATTGGCAATCAAACCAGTCAACCCAGGGTCCTGTAAAAGATGCTACACATGCAGATGAATCCAGATATGCAAACCAGAGAGCAAGGAACACACTGTATAGAAGAACCCCACAGCCTGAGAAACAGCAGAAACAGGGCAAGGAGCAACTGTAAGAAATGCACATCGCCATCATAGGACAAAGCAGTCGATTGCAGATTAGTACCTGTAGGAAAAGAGGAGAAACACCAGGAAACCCCACAGCAAGCCCACCTAGAAACTGATGGAGAAAGGAGTAGCCTTAATTGCACAATGGAGACAGAGTGGAAAACATGTAGACCCGCGCACAAAACAAAACAAAGATTTGGTATCAATAAGAGAATTGCTTGACTGAACAAAGTCCAACCACACCAGTATCCTGCACCAAGAGAAAAACGCCATTCAGAGCAAGGTAAGCAAAGCAGCATAAATGAAAAGGGAATGGGACAAGGCAAAATTTGGAGGGTATCACGCCCAATCCCCTGCCATCAAAAACAAATCCAGACGCCTCGCAATCTCCGCTCGGTAAAGAAAATCATAACCCCCGTAAATAAAAACGAGTCAAAACGTAGTGCCGAAAAAAAAAGAAAAAGAAACGTTCCTAGTAGCTCCACTTTGGACGAATGTGCTCTTCAACTACTTCAATGCAGTCTTCAAACCACTGACACTCTAAGACATCTGCAATCGTCCATCGCTTCGTAGGGTCGAGTTCAAGGCAACCTTGTATCAATTCTAGAGCATCTTGGCGTTGCTTCACATCATTCTCCCCCTTGAAAACGGCATTTCTATCCCAATGGCCGTTCACAATGTTTGTCTGCACCTTGGGCTGGAAAATGTGGTCAAAGGGCCGAGAGCCGACGATGAGAGCGAAAATGATAACCCCAAAAGCCCACATGTCAACGGCTGGCTCGAGGACACCTGTTTTGGACATGATCAATTCGGGCGCAGCATACTCGAGACTTCCTGCAACACCGCCTGCAATGCTGGTGCTCATATTTGACGGCCCAATGTTTTTCGGCGGTGGCCTGTCGGCGGGATCTCCAAAGGGAGCAGGAGCATTCGCACCGTTATCTGTCATCATCCATTCGGACATCCCGAAATCACAGAGGTACAGTCTGCCAAGCGCCTCTTTGTCATTCGGATCTTCGAACTGGAGAAGACAGTTCTCAAGCTTCACATCTCGATGGACCACACGGGCGTCTTCATGCAGATACCTCAACGCAGACGCTAACTGATAGGCATAATGCTTTGCTTGATCCATCCTTAGACCTTCGCGATGGTGCTTCTTGACAAGGTCAAACAACGTGCCGCCGTTTGTCATTCGAGTGATACAAAAGGTAGCGTAGTCCGTCTCGTAAACTGCATCAAGGGGCAGAATATTAGGGTGGTGTAGGTACCTCCAGACTCCGACCTCGTGGTCAAATTCGGCTTGGAACTGTTCATTTTCTCTTTCAGACTGCCCAGCAAGATCTTTCTTGACAATCTTCACGGCAAGGCGTTCGGTCTTGCCGTCATCTTTAATCTTAAAAGCTTCCTTGACGGTGCTGAAACCTCCGTACCCGATTGTTTTACCAAGCACATAATCTGTCCCCACCAGCTGTCCCTCATCGTCGGGTTTTGGCGCGGACGCCTCACGGCCGAACATTGACAAAAACGCGTTGGCAGGGGATTTGCCGCCTGAATTCGTGGATCTGCGAGACCCATGACGATGTCGGAGGCTGCCGTTTCTACCGGAGTAGCTCCGCGGTTTGCCACCAAGACCATGTTTTCCAAGCCACCCTTCTGATCCATCCAGGGAATGGGGATGATACAAAGGGGAGGAGGGCGATGTAGGGTGGTAAACATCTCGACGGCCGTCTGGCGGCGTTCGTAACTCATCCGTGACAGGTGAAGCAGTAGAAAGGGAGGTCAGAGACGAAGCCCGAGGTAGTTCGGTATCGACGGAGAAACTGTCAGAGCTTGGCGATGACCCTGTTTGCTGAGAAAAACCGCACGAGAACAGTGGTCTCGCAGTGTGGTACTCGTGTGGGGTATCCATCTGCTCTTCCCCGGATTCGCCAGAGTCACCACTGCATGGAGATTCCACGACGGCCTGCTCCTCAAGGCGCAGGTCTCGAAGGGGCTGATCCAACGCATGGTGGGTGCCGCAGTCCAAAGTGACTTCTGGGTTGAAACTAATGGACGGTCGTCTGTTTCGAGTGAACTCTTCGAGTGGCGACGGATGTGCATAGCACGAGTCGTCAGGGTATTCTTCGTGACGGAGATGTTTGTCTTCGGGATAAGGGACTGCGATCGGAGGGGTAGGGTGATGCTCTTCCCAGGGTACACCCTTTTGAAGAGGCTTGTTGACATGCATCACCCCTCCGTGGTCTCTGAGGACGTCACGAGCAGCAAAGGTCCGCCTTCCACCATCATAGGCAAAACTGCTGCTGTTGTTGTTGTCTCCGTGTATTGGAATAGGTGAGTCGGAATAACGGGTGTCAATTTTCTGGTCTTGAAATGGAGTGATCTCGGTATCGGCCATCCCCTCTGGGTAGATGGGGATGGCTAAGCAAAGTAACGAAGCACCACAGGCTCAAGGCAGATAGCAGTGGATATGTTGTAGCCTAAGCTCGATGGCCTGATACTTGCTGAGATACGCTGTTGTTTGGCCAGCAGAAGGCGTTTATCTCTCTTTCGAATCTGAGGAGACAAAGCTGGCCGCCTCGAGGGAGGGGGAATCACTGGGTTGTAAGTATAACTCAGTTGTCAATAGAGTTCGTTATCAACAAAGCAAGTTGAAGTCAAAGAGCGATTAGGTTAAGATGTCAACGGGGCGGTTGATATAAAGAAGTAAGGCGGATGAGGATGAGGATGAGGAGAGGAGGATGAGCATGAGGAGGACGAGGAGGAAGAGGAGGAGGAGGAGAAGAAGATGAGGCCGATCCAGCAGGGAAAAAACATGAAAAACCCTGTGGATGGCCCGACTGCCTTGAAGCTCCTTCCACACGTCGCGAAGGAGGGCGACTCTTCGGGCGATCCCGGAGACCCCCACGAAAACACCTTATCTCGCGCCGCTAGGCCCAATGCGGCGCTTGGCTGGCAATCAGTTAGATAAGGGATTTATGTCATCGCCACGTCACGTGTGCCATCCCTGCCCTGCCAAGCCCCCGATTCGGTCCCATGGGGCCAGCCCTAACAGCCGCTCATCCAGGACTAGCGCGCATCAAGGCGCTTGGCAGGGCCGCTAGTCCGCGTAGGGCTTAGCACATTCCACAGTCTAAATTTAGACTTTCGAATTTCCCCGTTTCCCTCCAGGCGCTAAACCCAGTCGGGACGGGCTTGGATTTCGACCTCCTGAAAGTCTAAACTTGAAATTTGTCGTTGCTTTTCCCCAGACAATCCAAACACAACCCGGCGGTTCATGGATTGATGTCGTCTCTTTTCTTGTCCTTTTGCATCAGTGATGGCCCGACCATCTAATAAGGCCAGCTTTGTCATTCTTTCTTCGTGCTAGTCCATACCCATTTGCTCACCTCGCTACCTCCAGTTCTGCTGGTTGCTCTCCCTTCCTTGTTGCTGCATCGTCTCCCCCCCCCACCCGCTCCGGAGCGGACTTCCCTGCTCTGCAGACGCTTTCCCTCGTTTGAGTCCGTCCTGTATTGAATATATGATACTACGCTTGACAAAGATCTCTGCAGGAGCTAGCCTCCGCTTATCTTGCGAACCCAAATCTCAATGACGAGCTTGTTTACTCCTCTTCTCGAACCGCCGCTTACCCGAAATTGTTCTCGACTGGCTACCTCCGTGACGCAAGGATGACTCGACCTCAGATGATCCGAGCTGGTAGGACTCGACCGTTCTCTCAATCTCCTCAGCCTACAATCGCTGACCGCCTGCTGCTTAGATACGATTGACTTGCAAGATCCCCTTTCTCCGTCGGCCCAGAATCATTCCAGACCCTCCACGAACGGCAAAGGCGATCGACATGGACACGGTCGGCACCAAGATCAAGCGCTACGAAATGCGGAGCAGGACATGTTAGACGAGATTGCACGGGGCCCGCTTTCTCCTGACTCCCGAAAAGACGTTCACCCGGTCGACGAAGAGGATCTTTACAACGATCAGGACGAACCGGACCCTATTAACGGTTTTCACAATGGTCGAATCGGGAGGTACGGAAATCAGATGGACGAGGATGTCGAAGATGTCGAAGATGGCGATATCGACGATCAGCTTGACGACGATATGCTAGATAAATTATCCAGCTCTCCTTCAATAGACGACGGTGGGTGCATCAATACTTTTTCGCCCTTTGAAGGAATTCTATATCAGTGTTGAATGTTGGGGAAGCCCTGAGAGCGGTGACTTAGTGTCTCCCACCTTTCCCTTCCCCTTAAATGGAGCCAACAGGGTGGCGTGCCTGCTGCATTCATAGCATTCTTGTATGGACAACGCCATTGCCATTGCCACCGTCCATTACTCATTGTCCTTATGGTTTATATACGAATGGTTGCATCATTTCATTAGAGCCTTCTGGATCAACCTTTTGTCTCCACCAGAAAAAATACTAACAAGATATAGAGGATATCGATTTCGAATTTGTTTATGCGTTGCACACCTTTTTCGCAACTGTCGAAGGCCAAGCAAATGCCACCAAAGGTGACACCATGGTCCTTCTGGACGACAGCAACAGCTATTGGTGGCTGGTTAGAGTCGTGAAAGACGGCAGTATAGGTATATTTCATATCTTCTTGAGTCGCCCGCATGACTAAGTCCACATAGGATATCTCCCCGCTGAGCACATTGAGACGCCCACGGAAAGACTTGCTCGCCTAAATAAACATAGGAACATTGATGTACGGGTCTCTCGCCCCCAGACCTTGAGACACTGCTAATAACAATAGTTATCGGCTACTATGCTCGGTGATAATTCAGAAAAATCAAAAAACCCATTGAAGAAAGCCATACGTCGGCGAAATGCGAAGACGGTCACATTTGCTTCTCCGACTTACTTTGAGGCATCAGATATTGATTATTCTACCGAGGAAGAGGACGTTGATGATCAGTTTTTCGATGATGATGATGAAGAAGAAGAGGAAGAAGAGGAAGACGAGGGGGATGAAAAGATGGAAGTAGGACAAGACCCAAGTCATGCGAATATCCAAAGCACAGAGAAAGATCTCAAAGCAGGCAACATGAGGGTTGAACCACTGCGTCCGAAACCTCAAGTCGATAAAGAACCTGCTAGCTCTCAAGATGAAGAGCGTATAAAACAAATTTCCGAACAGATTCGACAAGTTGAGGAATCATCATCTAATCAAGGTGAGCTCACCCTCGTAGGACTTTGTCCATGCGATTCTGACCCACCATTTTAGAGGAGTTTAGGCACGGAAGATCCAGGAACGGGATTTTCAGGAACACCGATTCTTTCTTTAAGGATGACTCTGTTGAAACAAAGAAAATATCCCTTACTCCGAACCTCTTGCGTGACGATACAAATGACAGCAGTCCAGTGAGCGAGCCGAAAGAGGTGAGCCCCATTTCTCCAGTCCGTTACTTGGCAACCATACTGAGTTTATAACCACAGATGAAGGGTCGGGGAAGCTTTGAGGCATTGCTAAGCGATAGAAGTAAAGACGACAAAAAGCGTAAAGAAAAGAAAACCGGGATGCTTAGTGGTTTGTTTAAGAGAAAAGATCGGAAGAGCAAAGCTTTCGATGACGATGGGGAGGAGCGTGAAAAGGTGTCTGAAGAATCTGCCCGCTCGTCGACGGAGCGTAAACTCTCGATGGAATCGTTGAAAGAAGAGAGTCGTCCGGCCAAACCGCAAGCGGCACCCCAGAGACATCCAAGCAAACTTCAAAAGCAACCCGCAGGGCCATCTCCACCAACCGCTGCTTCCATCACACCAAGCAAGCATAACACTACACCTTCGGTAAGGGCTGTGGTACCCGAGTCCCATGAAGACCTTGCTGTCCGACTCTCTCCATCCGAGCCTAAAAAAGAGCCATTTCAAGCGGCGATCACGACATCAGAACTTGTTCCCGACTCAACAGAGTCATCCCCCCTTTCGCCTAGTCTACAAAACGCTCCCGCTCCCCCAATCGATGCCACTGAAATACCGACAGATCTTCCCCAATCTCCAGTTGCTACTCATATGGAGGAAGACCCGCCGATGTCGGCAAAGGAGCCACTATCTGAGGTTAGCTCTCGAGATACGGATACGCAAGTCGCCCATGATCACCCTGCGTCGTCGACGAGATCATCTCCCGACGAGCTCTCGGTTTCAACACAATCTCCGTCCCAGCCATCTTCTGATGGTCTAAACATTCCGCAACCCAAAGTTGAAACAACACGCTCAACAGCCACAGCCATTCCACCTGCTCAAAGCCCAATATGGAATGATGCTGGTCTTCGTGCATATTTAGAAGATGGTAGCGACATACGAGATCTGCTCATAATTGTGCACGACAAGTCGAATGTCTTACCCGCAGGACCGGATCACCCGATCACGGGAGGACTGTTTAAAGAGGAGAGCAAAGCTCTAAACGAGATGTCGAATCGCCTCGACGAGATGCTTAACGGGTGGCTTGCCCGGAAGTCTTTCGTTGCAGTAAGATAGCCGAGAATATTTGCTTCGCGCCCCGAGAAGTCGTGCTCAAAGAGGGGAGAACCTTTCTTCCAGCATCAAAACATATTTTCAATGAGCCGCTCTTCCCATTGACCCATGGCTGAACATATTTGAAATTACTCCCAATACAACTAATGTTAGCGGCACCTGTCTAGCGTCACGTTTCGTGTTTTTTTTCGTACAGACTAGGTAGGAATATGATTCGACGAGTCAGACAGCTGGAGCTCATGAACCCTCTTGGGCATATTCTGCGTGTTTTCTTTCATGCTTCTCTTCTTCCCTTTGAATACCCATTAGCATTTCTCTTCCTGTCATATAAGGCTTTACCTTCATGTTCGATTCCTCTGTGGGCCTTTTCTTTTTCATTGTTTCTTCAACCTTTTTCCCTTTCTATTTTGCATCTTCATTGGAGTATTACCATTTTTGATGCGTTTGAGTGTACTGTACATATTTAAGTCTATTGTCTCCTTTGATATGCTTCTTTATTGCGGCTCCAAGTCTTCTATGTCCGTTCTCATTGTATATTCGTTCCTTTCTTCTCTGTTTCTAGTAGCTTGGCCGCTCTTTTCGTCTCGCCTTGATTGGACAAAACAAACCACTATTCCCTTGTCACCCTTCTTTTTCACATCTCTTGCTTCTATTTGTCTACACTTCAAATTACATAGATATACCTGCCTTGCACATAGGCACATACTGGCAGCTGTTATGTATAGAACATGGAGGTGCTGAGAGATGTGCTTTTTGGCCATTTTCGATGCATGAAATCAACCCATCAGATATAGAAGCGAGCATTGTCTCTTCCGGAATGAGGGCCGTGTGTTGATAGTTTGTGTATACCATGCGGCGGAACTATACACAATTTACTTCAAGGTGCATCAGAGACCACTTCAACTTGTCATATCAACTCTCCATGCGGATTGCCCTGAGACAGGGAGCATTCGATGGTCGAGTCCTTTCATCCGTCGTTTATTTTTCAACGACGACAGTTTCAATGGGACGAAAGCGCTTTTGCCGTTGACATCGTGCATGGGCCTCGGGAACATCCTGCAGGTTCCCTCAACGCCTCCTATGGATATGCACCATGAAAGCCGTGCGTGCTTGAGCAAAACATGCCTTCTGTTTGCGAGATACTCTAGTAGTCGCCAGCTGTTCTTCTGACTTGGCACTTTCACACAAGACGATCGAGCCCGAAGGGCGTCTCCCGTCGTCAGACCGTTGCGTCGATATTCCCCGCGTCCTCTCATAAGATTAAGAACGGCTTGAGAGCGTTTTAGGCCCATTACTGGTCGAACCACCTTCAGGGCCCGGCGGTTTTGTCTCACGAGACCTCAGTTCTCAGCTAGCCATAGTTAAACCCCCCATCAACACAGTCCAGTTTGAAAGGCATGTCTGGAGTCGGTTCCCGCTAGATGCCATAAAATCTGCTGAGCCATGCACAAAGACTCTTTGAATGAAATCTGTCATGAAGACACCGATGTCCTGTATGTGCCCACGTTGCTGTGGGATGGCAACAACATGGAGTTTGGACGAAAAAGGCGATGAGTCACCTGTCGCTGAGTCAGCTATCTTGCTAATCTAGGCTCAGACGCTAAAGCGACTAAGCTTAAGCCTAAAGCTGAAAATCGGGCCCGCGTGATAACTCTAAACGGAGCGTGACTTTCTCTCCGCTCGCTATCGTGACGGCACGCTTCTTTCTCTTATGTAAAAGGAGCCCGACTGTCCTGTTTGCTTTCCCCCTCACTCTCCACAGTCTCCGATCGCTGGCGCATTTCTTGTTTCCAAAACGGTCAGAAACCAGCCTGATATTCGTCCAATGCAACCTTAGTTTTGGCGGATCCGAACACGTCAGACGATTCACGACAACGGCTCGAGTCCGGAGAAAGTCAGGACACAAAAAGAACTGTCGTTCGTACCTGAACGTATCCCACCCCAGGCCTGGCAAAGTCCCACGTTTCACACGTCGTTCTTTAAGGCTTTTCCGCCCTGCATTTTGAAACCCTCTTATCACCCACCCGACCACCCTTCTTTCAACCTGACTTCGTCGCCTGACTATATCACGAACGCTTTTCAACGCTCGATATTATATTATACTCCCTGAACAGACATATTATCAACGTCCCCGTCATCTTTGGAATTACCTATGTACTAGCAGTGATACTGTTGTTTAGCCACCAGCGATCGGCCGAGAGCATCAGATAATGCCTTCACCATGGGCTCAATACCCATCGATAACCGCTCTTCCTGAGCACTGCGAGCCCACAACGCCTCTGCTAGCTAATATATCCTCCTTTCTCAACATATGCTTGCCCACTCCGCTCGCGCTGCTGTCGTCGACGCTGGGGATGCTGAGCATCGTTTCATGGCTCTTCGCGCAACTCCCTCAGATATACAAAAACTACAGTATCCAGTCAACGGCTGGATTGTCGGTGTGGTTTCTCGTTGAATGGTGCTTGGGTGACTCCGGGAATCTAATAGGCTCGATCCTCACAAAGCAGGCAGGATGGCAGGTCACCGTCGCTGCGTACTATGTGATGGTGGATGTCGTTCTTGTCTTCCAGTATTACTGGTACACATATTTGCAAGCATTGCAGTTTCCGCGGTTCGGCTACATCAGAACTAGCCAAGATGGCGGGGGTGAAGAGTCGTGGGAGGGCGTGTTGGCTTCGGACAGCAGCTCGTGCTGCCAGATGGCCGCTGCTTCCCCTGTGTCACCTCTCGAAACCAAGACCGACCCGGCGCAAACTGGCCAGGTTTCAAATACACTGCGAAATAGCTCCCTCTCTTATCAGAATGAGAAACGGGGTTCTTCTAACCGTACGATCGAACGGGCCGGAACCAATGCAAGCAGCTCGATACCGTTCACGTCCCCCCGCACGGTGTTTATGGTCACCATGCTCTGCGCCGTACTCTCCAATGCCGCCTCCATCCCTGACTCCCGCACTCCACCTACTTTTCCATCCGCACCCGAAAACGGCACCGCACTACTCGCCGGGCGCATCGCATCCTGGACCTCCACCGTCATGTACCTTGCCTCCCGCCTCCCACAGATCTTCAAAAACCATCGCCGAAAGAGCACGGCCGGCCTGTCGCCACTCCTCTTCTTCGCCGCATTCTGCGGGAACTCCTTCTATTCGAGCTCGCTGCTAACCAACCCCAACGCCTGGTCCGACTTTCCACCTTACGGCGGCGGCGGATGGGCCGGTCCCCAAGGCAACGACCGCTGGGAGTGGATTGGACTCGCGATCCCGTTCTGGCTCGGCGCTGCGGGCGTCCTGGTCCTCGACGCCACTGTGGGGGTGCAGTTTATGATGTATGCGGAGAAACATGAGGAGCTCCTGGTCAAGGTTCGCAGCGAGGGCAGCGGCCGGAGTAAGTGGAAGAGGGTGACTGGCTGGATGAGGGGCTGGGTCCCGTCCACGTCGCCAGAGAGAAACTTTGACGATGTGACAGCGGTGGTGGCGGCAGAGAACGAGGCGTTGTTGTCGGCTCGTCGAAGAGATAGATATGGTGGTGTTTAAACGGATTTTTCTTGATATCTACTTCTTCTTTTCTTTTCTTTTCGTTTCTTCTTTTTTCTTCGTTCTTTTACTCCAATACCTTAGACGGAGGGCGCTTGTTCACATTTGGGATTTTAAGCTTGGGTCTTGCATGGGGATGCTTTTACACCCTTTCCGTGCCTTCGTTTGTCTCGTTTCTTTTTCCGAAGATTTACATATGCGAGCTTCTTGCTACCCCGATACACGGTGACGATCATGACTGATAGTCTTGCTTTGGTTGTTTTAGCGCTTCAGTGAATCTGTTTTTACCCCCAATTCTGTTTTCATGATTCCCACAAATTGGCATATACTTAGACAAGACCCTGTTTATGCTGCAGAGCCTTTACATTTTTTTTTTTATTCTTTTGATTTTTCTGGCGCGATTTCTGGGTTATTTCCCACATGGTTTTCTTGGTTTACTCTGTCGCGACCACTTCTGCAGACGTGATAGAGAGCCAGATGACTGTTTGTCTATCCAACCATTTCGGCATATAGATGTCTTTTTTGTACGCTAGTCTCAGCTAGATGTGCTGTATATGCTCGCGCTTTGATCCAGGTTTGTTGTCGATTCGGTTGTCACAGTGCTTTATAATTCTTGACTTGCAACCCGTCTCCTTTCTTTACTTCATTTCGAATCCATACAACAGGGGCGGGTTTGAAAGTGGACAAGGGACGATGCCAGCAATGTCAATCTGCAAAATCATCCAGCTCAAAGAAAGACAATAGATTTCCCAGAAGAATATCCTCCCGCAAGTTTTCTTTTGCCCCAGAACCAAAACTCCGCTTTGGCTGGGTAGGTTTTGATGCCCGATTCCATGAACGTTTTGGAGTTCTTGTTGTTTCAACGCCAGCCTAGTCCATGGGGTTTGCAAACTTGCGTCCGATAACTATTCCAGGGTTACAACCGTAGATCGTGCTCGGCAGCCCAGAAGGAAATGCAACGCATTTGGGGAGGTAAACTATCGTTGTATATCCCCATCCGCCGTTTGGGGCTTGGGTTCTTTTTTTTTTTTTTTTCCGCCCAGGTCAGACCAGGTATTGCAATGGGGGGATCATACGTTCGCAAGGATGGTTCCAAGAAGTGAGATTTGTAAGAGAGGGGAAGTATATTAGGACGAGAGGAAATACGTGGAGAGTCCATCGACTGATCCACCTTACTGAGGGGCCGATGGCGAAGATGAAGATGATCTCAAAGGACCTTGATAGCGGGAAGAAGCTGGAAATACGTAGCATCATGCCGCTTCGTAGGCAAAGTAACTGGCACTTGGATGTGCGAAGCCGAAACATTGAAACAGACGATACGAAGATGGATTCAAGCTATAGATGAAGACAAAGAGGATCAACGTTGACTCCTGATATATCAGACACTCTAATCAACAACCTAACAAACATGTATCTAGTTACATAGTAAATCTCCGGCTCCAAGTCTCTTTGACTGACTTAATTCATATCGTTGCTCTATCCAAAAGCACTTTTTGACGATTCTTTTGACTCTGCATCTCCAGGTAAACGGCGCAGGGCAGAAGCATGTGAAAAGAGAAAATAAGAGCTCCTCGACTGAAAAAGATGCCTCGTGTTCAATTCGCAATTCATCCAGCAGCCCTCCCCCGTGCAAGTCACTCCCACAGCGCCGACGATCCCAAAAACCGGTGAAATGGCAGCCTCCTTTTTTTTT
>LJPH01000407.1:0-22239 GCA_001430925.1 Byssoonygena ceratinophila
AAAGGAAAACGGGGTGTCGCATTAAACCAAAGAAGGCATACTGTACCAAGCAAAAATCACACCAGCGGAACATCCCAGGCCTTGACGCCAATTGCTAGAACAAACATGTAAAGCCAATCAGTTCAAAAGGACGACATAATCCAATAGCTTCATAGCTCGTAGCCCGTAGTCTTCGTTGCTTCTTATCATTCGGTACTGGAAAATAGTGTGCGCGCTAACGTAATGTCTCATGAGGTGGCATATCATAACCATAAACCATACATCGTGTCGGGGAATAGCTCATGCAGCGTAACAGAATAACAGACAGCAAGGCAGGCTTAGTACTTTCGGGGGCGTAGGATAGGTGCAAAGGACGACTGAACCAAACTGACAAGAAGATTGCAGGTGAACGCTTTTGTAGCTATAGGAATGATGATTGCTGTGTTGATGAAAGAACAGGTCCATGTTATAGGATGACCTTAGGAATCCACAGGAAAAAGCTAGTACGATATAAATCAAGATATATGGCGCTCAAGGTAGGTCACGTTGGAGTTAAAACGTAACTTGTGGAGACCTAGGCAGCGCTAGACGTCTCGGAGGATGGAGTTTCATTGATTAATATATGGGCGCCCAAGTTAGGTCACGTTGGAGTTAAAACGTAACTTGTGGAGACCTAGGCAGCGCTAGACGTCTCGGAGGATGGAGTTTCATTGATTTGTCTATCGTCATCAGCGACTTCTTCAATGGCATTAGCAGCTTTGCCTGTCCCATTGTCTACTGTCAAAGAGCCCGATTCCTTATTAACCGAAAGGGCATGAGTGGTATCCTTTTTGAAAGACGAAAGGACCGCCTGTTTCAATAACAGTCGTTTTTCTGGAATTGAGGCCGTTTTATGAGTGGAAGAAGAGATTCCGGAAGCGGCAGATGGATGTTCCTCTGGCAAGCTATGGTCCTCGTCGTTCTCTGCAGTATCAACAAGGGTACAGCTTGAAGCATCTTCGCCTTCCGGAATGAAATCCTTTATATCCAACTCGCCCAGAGGGGAGCGAGGTCTGTCTGCCATCTCGACTACTTCGGGTCTAGAAGTTGCACGAGAGGAGACTCCAGTAAAGACAACTTGAGAGGTAGAATCGAGCGGTGGTATGTTTTCTTTCCCTCGATCAAATTTCTTTGCTTTGTCTTCGTCGTCACTGATATCGAGCACGCAGGTTGAATGCTCCATCATATTAGCCATCTCATCTTGCTCGCTATCCACATGGATTTCAAAGTCCCAAGTCTTTCGGCGACTCTCGCTGGTACTTGGTAGGGTTTTGTTCGCGTTGAAGGACGACAAACTGAATGTACCAGTTAAAGCAGCCGAAATGGAGAAAGGAGCGTTGGAGGCATGTTTTTTCGAGTACGACGGTGGGTCCACTCGACAGAACCCAGTGCTGCGGCGAGCAAACGCTCTCGACACTTTCGACCTTGGAGAGCGGCCGGCAGCAGCCCTGAGAGGGGCTGACCGCGGAGTTGACGTGACTAAAACACGAGGCAAAACTGGAGTGCTAGCGAATGACTTGGCCGAGCTTTCCAAGTCGACAAGCGGTGTCACAAGGCTCAATCTGTCCTTTGCTGTCAGACGGTTAGTGACCGTCTGACCCTTTGCCCTTTTGGTCGGAGATTCCAGAGTTGCTGGGTCTATGTTTTCGGAATCAGAGAGGTCAGCGACATCGAGAGAACGTTTAAGCGGAGACGCTCGCACTCCTAAGATAGGATGTCAGTAACAGCAGCACCATGATGAGTTGCCTAACATACCATTTTGGCGGTTTTTGGTACTCTCAACAGCTCGAAGGCGTCCCTCATGCAAGACAGAGAAAGGTTGCCGCGAAACTGGCGAGACGGGACCAACAATTGCTGCCATGTCTTATATCAAGTTTCTGAACAGGAAGTCAGTTTGATGTTCAATTTGTTTCCTCTGGTTGACGCAAGAGTTGATAACGATAGGGGAGTGCACAATGATCCAATTGATTAAAATCGGTAACCCTTGGCAACGAGCGATTGATGAGAACGCGCATTTACCTCAAGAAAATGAGATGCTCCGCCACGGGTCTGTAATCGCTATTCCCAATGACACGATGATCAAGGACAAAGCTGAAGATATGCGAAATAAGGATTAAAGATATCACAGATGCTGAATGCTAAAACATACGCGTCATGGACGTGAGAGACGCGTAAATGGGGTTTTCAGGTATTCCACCTGAGCCGCGATTTCGAAGCGTAAACGTATCAACTTTGGGAGAATCGCGAGCAGCAACAAAGAACAGATAGGCGATAGTCGACGATCACGGAAACTGAGGCATAAAGAAACCTCCTTGAGCAGTTTGCAGACACAAAAAAGAAGAGGGAATGGAAAGGCACGAAAGAGGAGCGAGCACGGCGCGAAAGCGAAAGCGGGGAGGGGCAGGAAGGCTGATATGATGTAGTAGCATGCACGGAGCAAGTCAGTAGGTACCTAGCTGTTTGAGGTTCGTACTCCGCCCAGGGTACAGCTGAATGAGCCGAACTTGATCTAAAACTGGCTCTGTACGACTGGATAGAGAGCTTAGCGAACGAAGTGATGAGAGTCTCCCGTAGATGCTTAGCGAGAATCAAACAAGTGAAATGCAAGAGGCAATCGATTCTCCCTCTCTCGACAGAATAATTAATGAACTAACAATATAATACAACAGACAGGAAGTGTTGTGAGGAAGCAAATGGGATGGGAATCTTTGTTCCCTGCCCTTGTCTCAGTAAACAGACACGGTTTCTTGGTGTCGTGTCACGCCAGGCCAATCCAGGTTAGTCCTCTCCTCTTTATCTGCAGACTAACGCGTAAAATGCTTGCCTTTCAACCAATTACGCCCATTATGTCGGTGGCTTGGACTCAAGCCAAATCGCGTGTGCTGGATGAGAATCCGTAAAGACGAAACCTCTGCGATAATGGAGTGACAACGCGAGGAACAAGTTGATGGAGGACTAGTTAACTACATATGTACAAACCTCTCATGGTTTCTATCAGGCATTTAGTTAAATCGTCAAACTAATCGTCAGATTCTTCAAGTTGAACTGCCTTCGGACGAGCTCTTCTCTATTTTGAGATACCCTTATCAAATCTCATCTTGCCATGGTATGCTGCCCATAGCTCCCTGTCGCTGAACACATTGAGCCGACGCTCGAGTAGCCCACCGGACCGCCTCATCGATTCCTTTGCTGTACCGTTCTCTTCGCTCGTTGCTGGAGAGGTCTTCGTTGCCTTTCCCGGACGATCGCCTCTGCTCTCTCCACAAAGCCATCTGTACTGAATAACCGCCCACGAAGGTGTCTCCAGCGCCGGTGGTGTCCACAACTGTTTCCACCTTTGCAGCAGGAATATGATTGACGTAGCGAATCCAAACTTCCGTGTCTTTCTGGGCCTTGCTGCCCGCATCAGCTGCACTATACCATACTCCGCTCGACCCTAGGGTGACTATAACATATCGCACGCCTAAGCCGTGGAAGTATTCCGCGATCTTGTTCCTGCGTTCTTCCTCGTCTGCAATTTCCCTCAGTTCTTTCGGTGCCATGATCTCACATTCCGTTTCGTTCATGATCAAGTGGTCAACGGCGGCGTACACGTCCGTAGGTAGGCCACCCTCTGGGGCCGGGGCAGGGTTAAACACAACTTCGAACTCTCCATCTACACCTCGAACACCTTGTTCACGTAGTTGCTGCTTTTGCCTTGCAGCGCCCCTCAGAATTTCAATTACCGTTTCCAATGGAATCTCCGCCTGCAACACCATCACATCCGGTAGAGGAAGCGACAGCGCCAGGTTCAGGAAGTCTGGCGTAGGCTGCATCCCCGCATAGTTGGCACCGGGAGAGAGCAAAATCCTATTCTCACCACCCGCCGAACTGTCCACCACGATCACAGCAACACCGGTATAGGCACCATCAACTTCCCGTATGTGAGTAATATCCACGCCGGACTGCTCCAATGTAGGCTTTAAGAGAGTCGGGAAATACGAGTCCTCGCGCCCGACGGCACCAACCATCTCAACGTGGATCTGCTCATCCTCGGTACTCCTCACTGAAGATCCAGGTTTTGAGCGGGAGAGACGACCACAAGCTACGGCTTGGTTCGCACCTTTGCCGCCGCCAGCAATGGTGAATGATGTTGCCGTGAGAGTTTCTCCACGCTCTGGAAAACGCGGGGTCACAGTGACCATGTCGGCGTTTAGAGAGCCGATTACTCGAATTTTGGCTGTCATTTTCCAAAGATTCTTAACAGGAATTCTTCCCGATATAATGATGATGGTCCAATCAATGGAGTGATGGATACGCTATAGTATCCTGACTTGCAGAGTTATGTCGTTGATCACCCCGCAGCGGTGTTGAGCTGTTGCGAGAGTGTGAGAAAGTCAGCGACCATCAAAGGCGGAGAGAGTGTGAGGAAGTCAGCGACCATCAAAGGCGGAAAAGCGAACACAATTAACGGAGCAACTGAACCTGCAATGTCGGCCTTAGAATTCTCTATCCTTTCTTCCTGATGAAAATTCTTCAAAGCTCTAGAATGCTTGAGCCCTTATCTCCGGTTCCTGATCGCCAAGTGACATCAGCATGATCCACCTCGGACTGAGCCGAGAATTCAATTCATCACACCAAGCACTGATTGTAAGCATGTTTACCTATTATTGCGAGATTCCAAAGACAATGCTGATTTGAAAAGTTTCAGGGAATCCATTAGATTGACTATTTTCAAGCTGTGTGGTAAAGACATTGAGTTCTCTGCTGTACAGGGTGGCTATGTGCATCCATCTGACAATCCGAAAATACAGTGAAAAAGAATATCTGCAATACTGAGAAGCGAGCTCCGTGCACTTCTCACTGAACACAACTCATAGCTTTCCCTGCTGTGTCTTGTCCTGAAAGAACTTGAGTCCTTCTTGAATGCCAAGGTCAGCAACTCTCACAGCACCATTGTATTCGTACGATAACGCATCTTCGAGCGACTGTGCTTGATACGCAGCATAGTAGCACGAGTCTCGATCCACGTTAAGACCCTCCTGAGGATATGAGGCCAGTAACCTCGCAACTTTCATCGCCTCTTCCAACGCCTGGCCCTTGGGCACCACTCGGGTCGCTAAGCCCATATGAAGAGCTTCATGAGCACCCACCGGTCTTCCAGTGAGTAATATATCCAATGCCCGGCTTAGACCCACGATGGCTTGCAGTCGAACGGTTCCCCCGTCGAGCAACGGAATGCCAAATCGTCTGGAGAATATTCCAAAAACGACATCCTCTTCCACAATCCTCACGTCGGCGAGAAGACTTAGTTCCATTCCTCCCGAAACACAATGTCCTGAGACGGCACATATCAACGGTTTCGTGGTCTGCATTCTGCTCGGCCCGAGTGGGCCGGCGTTGCGGCCGCGAACTGGCTCGAACTTGGACTGTGTAATGTTACTCATGTTCTCGTTTCTTCCGCTATTGTGGGTGTTCCCAAACTTCTTGGGCGGTATATCCCATCGGACGAGTTCGCTGAGGTCAAACCCCGCCGAAAACGTTTTGCCCATCCCATAAAGCACGCATACTCTCTGCCGGGTGTCATTCTCGAAAGTAAGAACGGCGTCGTACAACTTCTTCGCCGTGAGAGAATCTATAGCGTTCCTCCGATGTGGCCTGTTGATTCCGATCGTGGTAATGCCATCTTCTGACTTGTCGACCTGGACTGAAGACTCCGCACCTTTCCATTCTAGGCCCGCCATAATTCTGATTTCTGATATCGCTCTCTAAACCGAAAAGGAACACATGATAGCGCTCTTGATAATGAATTTCCCTCCAAGGATAATGAACCAGTACATATAATTGACTGCTGTACTGCCCCAAAAGCCATGCGATACAGTGTAACATACCCTACCCGGATGTCGCCGTGCCACCGAGGTATCGTCTAAAATTAACAACGCCAGCCTTCGCCATTGGGAACACAAAGGCAATTCAAAGTCGAATCTGATTCGTTTGTATTCGCACGGAAATTTATCCTGGAGGACCGGCAATCGATGATGTAAAACGCGAACCGGCTGTATCCGTTACCTGGTATCAAATCCAATGTCCTAAAACGGATCATGAAGCTGTTGTCCGAGGCGAGTCTCAAGAGAAGAGAGAGAAGAGTCGGTGGGGATTCCGTATTCTTCTCCGGGTGGCTTTGCGCCAGTCGGGTGGTTCCATGGAACGCGCATGGAGCCTAGAGCAGTTGGTTCGCGGATGTCCATCATAGCCGATTCGGGTCACGGAAGCCGATCGATTCATATTCGCAGATTAACTCTGTCGAATATCAATGAGTCAGTGGAGGTGACCGAGATGATGGGAACTGCTACATACCAGCATGCAAGCGGGAATTGATGCGGCCGATGGCAGGGTGCCATAGCCGTTCTTTGAGCCCGAGGCGCCGCGATCTTGACTCGTGTTCTAGAGCCAGGTTACAGTGATGGTTGCAATCTTTATTCTGAAAGGGACTCGATGTAATGCAGATTGTAAGTGTTCTATAAAATACTCAATACATATACGGAGAAAGATGCGGCAGGCTGCTCTTCCCAATCTCTCTTTGCACTTCCTTATCCCCTTGCGTTTCTCGTAACTCCTGCGTTCTAAACAGAGACCATGGGGTATTTTCAGGCCAACGCGCCCACGCTTTTGACACAAACCTGCAGATGGTTTCCAACGAAGCTAGACGGTCATTCATTACACGACCTTCTCATATGTCCTAAAGTACTGAGAACCACCATATATTCCCTCGAACGGTCTCATATGTCCTAAAGTATTGAGAACCACCATATATTCCCTCGAGGGGAATGCATCTCAAATCTTGAAAAGACAACCCATTGGGCTTGCAGACGGGTGTTGGGCGACCCCAACGCCGGCTTGCAGAGCGCCATCTGACCCTGATGATACTATTAATAGCACGTCAATAAGCTTGATCGACAGTGAATCGAATTACTATACAGTAAATAAGGTGTTGGTGGCACTCGGTGAAAGGGAAAAGGAACCTTGCATTTGCCATCTGTAGTAATGATCATTATCAAAATCGATTCATGGCCCTTGTCGATAGATTTGCGATCCACCCGACCGGAATTGTATCGTTTCTCTGCGTTGCAAAATAACTAGCGCCCTATTCAGTGCTTGCTCGCTATAATTTCTCCCGTCAACGAATTCTCGCCGTAATGTGGCTAGACTCGTGCTCCAGCCAATGGGTAATCGTCGCTTCAATTCATCTTCCACTTTTCCCACCTCGCTCATCAGCTCTTTGCTTGCGTGACCTTCGCCGTGGATGGCAGCATCCATGGTCGACGCAAGGAATAATCGCACCGCCTCATCTACATGGGCTTCCGTTGCGATTGGTGAAAGCCTTAGCTTCGCCAGAGATTCGGTGATACGTATGATGGCCTCCAACTGACGCACTGTGATTGGAATCGACGATCGTGCGTTCGCGTCTAGTTCGGCTTTGTGAACTTGTTTGCGGATCGACACAAAATGGGATGACAGCTTTTCAGCAGCCTCAGGTGACAGTCGAGGGGCGCAGCGACTAGTTTGGTTTTGGTTATCATTAGTATATTTCTTTTCCCTATGTGTGCGGGCGGGATCGCAATCCCAGACGAGGCAACTTACGATCTGCAGTAGCTGATATATTGTTTCATTTTCTCCACCGGAATCTCAGCTTCAACCTGTTCCTCCACTCCTCGGCCGCCCATGTGAATTCCCATTACGTGCCTTGCCATTTTTCTGTCCCGTGCCTTGTCATGCGCATCCCTTACAATAAAAATCATGTCGAATCTGGAAAGAATTGTAGTTTGAAAGTCGATATTTTCGCCAGGAGTCCTCATGTCGTCGTATCGTCCAAAAACAGGATTGGCCGCAGCCAGCACAGAAGTCCGGGCGTTCAAAATCGTGGTGATTCCGGCTTTAGCAATGGAAATGGTCTGCTGCTCCATAGCCTCATGGATTGCAACACGGTCTTCATCTCGCATTTTGTCGAATTCATCAATGCAGACAACACCCCCATCTGCCAGCACCATGGCACCTCCTTCAAGATAGAATTCTCGTGTCGTCGCATCGCGTTGTACGGACGCTGTTAGACCCGCAGCAGAGGATCCTTTACCAGACGTGTATATAGCGATTGGCGCAACTCTTTCAACAAACTTCAACAGTTGCGATTTGGCGGTACCTGGGTCACCAAGTAAAAGGACGTTGATGTCACCTCGGAGCTTCATACCATCTGGCAGAATCTTTTTTGACCCGCCCATGAGAAGACATGCTATTGCCTTCTTGATGTCTCGGTTTCCGTAAATCGATGGCGCTATACATTCCGCAAATACCTCGTAGAGATCTGGCCGTCTGCTCATCTCCAAAAATTCTTGCTCTTCTTCTTCGGAGAATATGGCATTGCCCTTTGCAGTATGGTCAATGTCAGAGGTAATTCCTACGGCCCGAACATATGGGTTTCGAATAGCGGGAGCTCCGTTTGTTGCATTCTTCTTTCCTTTGGCTTGGTAGATAGAGAATATACCCATTACCGTGCATCGTGAGCCAGGCACCACACGATTTGCAAGATATCGGTCAGCTGAAATTAGGATGTGGCGAGGAAGTTCTCCGACGGGAACCTGATCCGGAGCTTCCTGGAGTTTAAGAACTTGTTGATCAATAAACTGACACTTTTCATGTACAACCACGTATGGGTCCAACGGGCAAAGATCCTCGTTCTGATTTCGTTCCTTTTTGCATGTTCGGGGCAATGTTAGGCCAGTGAATCCGCCCTCGACGACAATATTTTCCGAGCTTTCACAGTTGCGGCACTTGATATGGATGGCAGTCGCTTTGGACGAGATTGTTGAAGCACCAATGACGATTCCTGGTATTCGGACAAGGTGTGACACATTGGTCGCGTTCAGGTCTCTTATCGTGATATGAGATGCGCTAGAATGAAGGAGGAGCTGGTGCTGCGGTAGCTCGATATCTCTTTGAGATGGGTATACTATTTGCTGAGTGCACTGTTTGAGGGCCGCTTCGAACTAAAGTCGTGTATATTGGTTAGAGAAAGGACTTCGTCAATAGATGAATTTCAAGCAGCGCTCACCAATGGAATCGTGTCCAACGGATTCGTTGTAAGTCTATGGGCTAATTCTTCGTTGTATGCAATTAGGTGGGCCACATTGACGTCGCAATAATACTTTTTCGCGAGGACATTCTGTCGAATCTGATCTCTGCAAGAGGTCAGTCAGTCTAAACAGCTCACCCACCATAGTCACAGGCCCACTTACCTGTATATGAAAGCGTTATCTAGTTGAAATGCAAGTATAAATTCTCGTAGCTGAGCTTGAATAGCCGTTCGTGTTTCGTCGGGTCCATCAACAGTTGGCTGAAGGACACTAAGCGTATAGGCACTTCTTCTATCCATGATGAATCGCAGAGTAACTAGGCCTGATATCGTTCAATCGTTCTGCTGGTATCAATAATTTGACGTTCGTTTCGGAATAAGAGGTCTCAAAGAACCATAGGGGAATCAATGTCAAGCAGCCTTGGACTCCAGATGCATCAGAAATCCGTGTCGCACGCGTCGCGTCTACATTTCAACTGAAGCGCGTTAAGTGGTTTCTTGGCGTGTAGGGCCGGATGAATAGTAATTCCGGAATGAGGCGGTGTCAAGTGTGGCTTTCAGGGCGGCCGGATGCTGATTGGCCCATGCCTCGCCCAGGCGACGTTCGTTTCGGAATAAGAGGTCTCATCAACAGTTGGCTGAAGGACACTAAGCGTATAGGCACTTCTTCTATCCATGATGAATCGCAGAGTAACTAGGCCTGATATCGTTCAATCGTTCTGCTGGTATCAATAATTTTGTTCGTTTCGGAATAAGAGGTCTCAAAGAACCATAGGGGAATCAATGTCAAGCAGCCTTGGACTCCAGATGCATCAGAAATCCGTGTCGCACGCGTCGCGTCTACATTTCAACTGAAGCGCGTTAAGTGGTTTCTTGGCGTGTAGGGCCGGATGAATAGTAATTCCGGAATGAGGCGGTGTCAAGTGTGGCTTTCAGGGCGGCCGGATGCTGATTGGCCCATGCCTCGCCCAGGCCGGTCAGTCTGGGGATCCCATCATGGATTCATGGATTCATGGCTTCATGGCTTCATGGACTGTTCTGCACCTTCAGGCACAAGCACGGCATCATAGAAGAGTCACGGCGGCTAGTTATTGGCCTTGACGCTAACACTTCTGGATGGTCAGCTGCCTTGGAAAACACCCTGGTTTGCCGTCCCTATTTGGCTGGTGAACTGACCTGGCTACCATCATGTTGCTCCATGCTCGAGCAGTGACCACTTAACAAACTGACCACCTTGACCGCCGATTTTGGTTGCGACATGACCTCTCCGAATTCCCGAAAATCGGTGGATAGCATTACTTCCCCATCATCTACCTCTTCGTTGCCCCAATTGCCCTTTTTGCAATCCGATCCCGGTCGCTCTGTTTATCGACCTAGATATGACTCCCGCCGAGGTTCAACAGCGAGCTCAATTGCGAGCTCGGGGGCCGCTTCCATCCTTACACTACACAATGGCTCGATAGCTGAATCTGGACAAAATGGTAGGTAGCTACGCTTTTGCACATTTGTGGCAGAACTGACCATTTTTCGCTGATAGCTATATCGACCCTACTTCAGCCGCCAATTGTCAGGACCGGATTGCTTCCACATACTTCCGCGCCATCTAGCGGCTACAAACCACCATCGACAAAGGATATTCCCCCTGTCACCCTCACGAATATCCCCCATGTGGAATCGGCGTCTTTCAGCGCATATATCTCGCAGATCGGATCTCTGTATGATTCGTTGCGTCAAGCGAAGGAAGCTGGAAACAGAGGCGATACTCCACTATTCAGAAAGTATTCGGAGACGGAGATTTCTGAACTAGATAGCATTTTGTCTCAGCAACTTGATAGGCGGCAGGCTAGTTCGAACTTGCTCTTTATCACACCAGGAGATGGACTTGGCCGGAGGGGCTCCTCAGGAAACTACCGGAGCCGTGGGCCATCCGCCACCCCTTTATCGACTATACCAAAAATATATTTTGACGAGAATTTCCAACTCGAAAACCCAAGGACATTTGACATCGTTTCCGAACGGTCTGAGGTCATTAGTTCTCCAAAGCCGCCTAGTGTCGCCGATAGTCCCGTCGAAATCCAACCAATTAAGCGAAAAGCTCTAGCGAGCAATGCAATTCTGCAAGAGAAGCTGTCATGGTATCTGGATACTGTTGAGATTCATCTTATTTCCTCTATATCGACGGCCTCCACCTCGTTTTTTTCTGCATTGGGCTCCTTGCGGGAGTTGCATGCAGAAGCCGAGGCCTCTGTGACGAAAATCCAAACATTACGAAGCGATTTGGCTAGGTTAGACAACGATATGGCGTTGGGTGGCCTTAGAGTAGCTAAACTACGTCGACGACGAGAAAACGTCCGCAAGCTTGCGAATGCGGTAATTCAACTGAAAGAGGTCATCACGTCTGTTTCTCAATGCGAGCAAATGGTTGAAAAGGGCGAAATCGAGGATGCTATTGATGGACTTGACGACGTTGAGCGACTGATTGCGGGTAAAATGCCTACAAGACCACGAGCAGATCTCCTTAGTGACTCAAACGTCGACCTGCGAGGGATTAAAGCTCTAGAAGGAGCATCAGATGACCTTGCTCAGCTTCGATACCGGATCGGAATGGGCTATGAAGCTCGCTTTCTAGAAACCCTACTCCAAGATATCAGGGCGCATATTGATGCTGTGCCGCCGGATGTCACACTACTACGCTTGGGCGACACGTTTCAAAGATCTCGCAGGGCGACTCGTCAAATTACATCCTCACCGAAGTATATGAATGTGGACAATGAATTACGATCGAGGTTGCGTAAGGATTTGATCGGCCTTGGCCGTTCTCAACATACCATGCCCGCTGCAACCTCTTTTAAAAATGCAGTTTTACGTGAAATGAAGAGCATAATAAGACGGCAGCTTCCAAGCTCGAGTGACGATGACGCTGAATCAGTAATGTCTGCGTCCACTCGTGGTGGGAAACAGCTCACGCAGCAGGAAAAATCCACAAATTTGGCTCGCAATCTACGAGAATTAGATTCGGGTGATGCCCATTTTATGCTCACGAAAATATATACTGGTATTAGCGAATCTTTGAGACGCCTCAGCATTCAAGTCAAGGTTCTGCTTGATATCACGAGCGGATTAGAGCATGCCTCAAACGCAGATTCAGGCCGGTCTCCGTCTGAAAGTCCCTCTGTTTCCTATTTTAACCAGGGCTCTAGCCCTGGTGCGGCCGCTATGGTAGCAAAAGATGAAATACTACAAGTGTTAGACATGTCTAGTCTCCTTGGGCAGGCTGTCGATATCGTCCAGTCGCAAATAGTAAAAGTGCTCAAGGTGCGGCTGGAGCAGGTTGAACTTCTGACTCTACCACAATTCTTGGGGTATTTTCGCTTGAATAGACTCTTCGCCGATGAGTGCGAAGCAATATCGGGGAGGAGCGGCGCCGCATTGAAGACAGTGGTTGATAATCAAATCAGGGCATACGTCAGCAGCTTTTCAGATCGCCACAAGCATCGTATTGTCAAGACCATGGATTCTGACAAGTGGGATGCGAAAGACTTTGGTACTTCAGCAGTTACGCTGCTTAACAGAATTCTTCAGGCGAGCACTGGGGACGTGGATGCGTGGGCCACAACATCGAGAATTTGGGAAACTGGAGTGAATGGCACAGAAGCTACCCCTACGACTAATGGGTCAGCTATCAATGGAGACGAGGCATCGGGCACCAGCAAAGATCGGATCCGGAGTGCCATCATCGACGAGCAAAAGTACATTCTCCCAGAATCTGCAATCTTAATGGTGGGCGTCATTGAAGAATTCCAGCATTTAATGACAGGAATACCGAGCATGATTCCCGAAACTGCGTCAAACCTCTTGGATTGTCTCAAATTATTCAATTCGCGCCTCTCACAGTTAATTCTCGGCGCTGGGGCAACGAAGAGTGCTGGCCTGAAAAATATTACAACGAAACATCTCGCACTTGCGTCACAAGCTTTGAGCCTTATAATGGCCCTCATTCCCTACGTTAGAGAATTTATCCGAAACCACTGCACGTCCCCTCCGCTTATGACTGAATTCGACAAGGTCAGAAGACTCTATCAAGATCATCAGTCAGGCATCCACGAAAAACTTGTTGATATCATGAGCTCTCGTGCAGCCGTGCATGCCAATTCTATGAAAAAGATAGATTGGGAATCACAGAAAGATGTCAATGCTGTCAGCCCCTATATGGAGATACTAGCAAAGGAAACCGGAACTCTTCACCGAGTGTTAACTAAACATTTACCGGACACGACCGTTACGATGATCATGGCTCCTGTTTTTGCAAACTATCGAGACCAATGGACCAGAGCGTTTCGATCAGTCACTTTGAATTCCGAAACAGCTCGTCAAAGGTACGCTGCTTTTGTACCTGAATCTGGAGTAGGAAAGCTTGTTGTTTGCTAACATTGCACTAGAATGCTATCCGATATTCAGTTTTTCAAATCCAAAATAGATAAACTGGAAGGGTCTAATGACCTAGGAAAACATCTCCTTGATATCGTCAAATCTAAAGCCATTGTGAGCCCACCGGCAAACAATTCTTCTCCTGAACTCGTGGAAAAATCGTTGTCCCCGCCCCAAGGCCCAGAAATGGGCGAGACAGAGACTCGTCAAGGTCATGCTTGAGCATGGCGGCGGCCTTTTTTGACTATCAGTTTGCTGATAGTCCCCATATCTTGATACGATTCTTCTGAACAGCCTATGGCGTTCCTAATAGCGTATACCTGTTTCTGTCAACCCCTTATTTGAGCGGGCTTGGAGTTTGGACTATTGTTTTTCGGGACTCCTCTTCAGGATTGTTAGAACATTCTATGATTCATAATGAACCTGGTACCTCTTCAATCTGCTCTGCTATTTTAGAACTATATGTTTGTACAATAATAGTATGCCTCACTTCTTGATGGTGCTATGCAGATTGCTTCCATCTATATACACTTGCTTGATTCCTTCTCGGTGAAATGTTTCTCCTCAGTATGCTCAGTTCCAGTATCATTAGGAGCATCTGAGCAACACAATGGCCCAGAATTACCTGGAGGACACCACGGAAGATGCCGTTAATCACAGTGGTTTTAATGCCAGGTCCCGTGCCCTCCTCGCTTAATTATATGAACAATGTTACCATAACAGGGCCAGCCAAAATATATTTTCCCTTCTGCATCTTGCCTTCTGCATCTTGCCTTCTGCATCTTGCCTTCTGCATCTTGCCTTCTGCATCTTGCCTTCTGCATCTTGCCTTCTGCATCTTGCCTTCTGCATCTTGCCTTCTGCATCTTGCCTTCTGCATCTTGCCTTCTGCATCTTGCCTTCTGCATCTTGCCTTCTGCATCTTGCCTTCTGCATCTTGCCTTCTGCATCTTGCCTTCTGCATCTTGCCTTCTGCATCTTGCCTTCTGCATCTTGCCTTCTGCATCTTGCCTTCTTCAACTTGCCCACCTCATATTATTCCCTTTTTCATTGCCAATATAACCCTTCAGAATAGTATAAAGTTGAACAAAAGGAGCATTCCTTAAGTGCTATCATTCGTTTGCAGTATGTCCTCTTGAAAATCTCCCCTTTCATCTGCGACGCGTCTGGCTCGCCTCCTTAGGGTACAGCCATGATCTAATGACATGTTTTCAGGACAGAGCACTGGTTCAAGATGCCTATTCCAGCATGGGAGCAAAGACTTCAACTAGCAGGAATCAATGTCGACCACCAAGATGTGGTTGAAATGATGCAAGAATTTGAACGCATGAAGCATCATCCAGACCTCCGTCCAGAACAACTAGACTTCTTTTCCAGGAGTCTTGAATGTTGCCAGATATGGCTTGCCAATCCAACACAGCCCTCTCGAACAAACGTGGAATCTTTATCGAATCTTGTGAAGAATATCTCTCAGCTTCCGACACTATGTCACCTAGAACACCAAACCATGAGATACGTTAGCCACGGTATGAGGGCCTTGGCAGAGTTTTACACCTACCTCAATAACGATTTCCCTCATGACATCTCTCAGTATGAAGAGTTTGGTGATATATTCGAACCTCTGACCCACCTCCTCCGTTGTGATTTGTGCTTTGGCACAGAGAAATTCAACCAAATCGACCCAGCAACGGGGAGACAATATGACTGGAGCTATATTGCCCAGCTCCTCAAAAGATCTCCTTTGATGCCTATCCCTTCCTGGTTTGCGTCATCACAGGCTCAAGTGACACCGGCACCGATGACGGAGAATGACTCTATCCTGATTGTTGGCCTCAGATGTGCGAGTAACCGCTTAGGCATTGACTTCAACGCCGTCACATGGCAAATCATCAGGTACAGCGTGTATCTGGAGATTCCACGAGGACCCAAAATCTCAGTACGAACGGGAAATTGGCGTCAGCTTGCTGCAAGTATTCACCAGGCAGTTTCGGCCCTCGAGCCACTTTTTCGGTTGACGGGAGAGAGATACACCGCCGTCAGTCTTGCGGCAAATTCACTTCTTCGAGTAGTGAAGTGTGTGCGAGTCAAGTGGCTCGAGACTCTCACAATTCCTGATGAATTCACGTTGAGCAACGAAGCTATCGAACTCAGCCGCCGGCTAGCGGAAAGCGGCGATCCTCGAAAGAACCCAGAGACTTTTCGTGCTGAACCCATTTTCGACATCAGTTCGTTCGCAGAAGTGAACGTGGCGAACCTGCAGTTCCCTTCACTGGACTCTAGGCCAACAGGCCATTCCGTGGACCGAGCTCCCCGTCAGATAACAAGGGCACCTCACTTAGGTATGAGAGCCCCCGCGAATCTTGAGCCTATGACGGGATACGTTTTGTCAGCAGAACGCAGGATTAATCCAGATAGGGCCGGTGTAATGCTCATTTCATACGAAAGGATGATGGAAGCATCCGAAAACCCTCATCACGACGGCTTTGAAACCCTTAATGTTACCCTTCTTATGGCAATCCTTCACCCCTCGCTGTACCGAACTTCCTTCCTTCAGTGTTTGCCCGGATACTCCGAACGAAGTGCCGGGGAGTTGGAGGCCCAAGATATTGTCCGTATCCCCCACAGAGGTTACGCATCAAAAACCTCCTTTGACGGATTCTTTCAAGTGGGCATGGGCCAACACACTGTTCCCGAGGACGCAGCCGAGATCGTGGAGGATATTCTAAGTGCGCTTGAGGAGGAGGATCGAGAAATCTTAACCATTCACGGCTTCCATATCGACGTGCGAACCCTTCAGCCTTTGTACCGCCGAGAACGTGCCTTGCATATTGTCCCGTTGCTGCGAAGCATCTCCCTAAGTCGACGGTTCAACGCCAACCCCAGTGTTGCAGAGAGGCAAAGGAGCGATCTACGCATGGTAGACTTGACCCTGACCTTGCAGACCTTGTGTAACCATAACGACCACCGAAGGGTGCTTGGATCAGCTGTGAATAATTTTGGGGTTGTTGCGCGCCATGCAGGGAGTCCTGAAAGAACGTTGAATCGTGTGGGCCTCACGCGCAATTTTAGATTGGGGTTGGTAGGGCTTGATCGATCGTTGGGTTGGGGATAGATAGATTTTACTGTAGCCAAGGAAATTGAACAAATGATTCTTTTACATGCTTTTTCCAGTTGAAAGACTGCTCCTTATGGCAACTTATATGAAAATAAAGCTTCTCACTAATGTTGGAATCTGAAAGCACCTATAAGCACAATATTGCCCTGCTACTGACTAATTCAATACCTTCAACATTTAGGTCCCTGTAAGGAGATTTTTTGTTTCCAGCTCCTTATGCTCTAATATACATCATACCAATTTCATATATGTTCATACAAGGTCTTAGACACATTGTTTTCCACATTCATAAAGATCCTTAATTCCCCTCGCGACACAGGTTCGACATTCTTCGCATGCGACGGAGTCGTCGAGGGCACGTTGAAGCATTCGATATTCCCGACAAAACGGAGTCAGGAAGGCTATTAATCCACTCGGAAATGTGTTCGGACGATCCACTCGGAAATGTGTTCAGAATATCCGTCGTGCCACTCGTTCATACTCCTTATGGCAACTTATATGAAAATAAAGCTTCTCACTAATGTTGGAATCTGAAAGCACCTATAAGCACAATATTGCCCTGCTACTGACTAATTCAATACCTTCAACATTTAGGTCCCTGTAAGGAGATTTTTTGTTTCCAGCTCCTTATGCTCTAATATACATCATACCAATTTCATATATGTTCATACAAGGTCTTAGACACATTGTTTTCCACATTCATAAAGATCCTTAATTCCCCTCGCGACACAGGTTCGACATTCTTCGCATGCGACGGAGTCGTCGAGGGCACGTTGAAGCATTCGATATTCCCGACAAAACGGAGTCAGGAAGGCTATTAATCCACTCGGAAATGTGTTCGGAGTATCCGTCGTGCCACTCGTTCATATAGCCGCCGCCAAATTTGGTGGGTTCATGTCGTCCATGCACTGCCCTACCAGGAGGTAGACTTACGACTAAGTCTCCCTCATTCCCCGACACCGATATAGCCTTAGGGCGAGGAAAGCTGAACGTCGAGCCGCTATCCCATCCATAGCAGGACAGAAATTCATTCCGACGCGCTGCGGGCGTTGTTTCGAGCATACCTTTATGGCGAGTAATCCGGGTGGAAAGCTTAACGACGAGCCGCTATCCCATCCATAGCAGGACAGAAATTCATTCCGACGCGCTGCGGGCGTTGTTTCGAGCATACCTTTATGGCGAGTAATCCGAGAACCATCATGGTGCTCTGGGGGGATTGTGCACGTCGAAACAGTGTCATACCCACTTGCAAACGAGAGGTCGGTGGAAGCAGAGTCGAAGTGGCGTTGTCTACAGCGGCATAACTTGAACTCTTCAAGCACAGGCATCATGTTGTCAGCCATGACATGTCTGAGTCTTTCAAGAAGCAGCACGCGGCAATCACATCTATCGGTGTCATCAAGTCTTCGAAAAGTCTCAACGGAATTAACTAAGAGCGGAAAGATATCCGCCGGCTCTATAATGGGCATGGCGTTGTATTCGTTGAATGAAAGCGTTTCAGAGGGTTCTCCGCGAAGAGGTTCAATTGCTAAACACTTTTCCTGCGATGATGAAGAACCCTTTTTGTCAGCGCAGGAGATCAGAGAGCGCTTGACGTTGCGGCCAATATGACTGATGCTCTTCTTTAAAACGGCAAATTTTGTACGCAGCTTCATTTCTTTTTGAATGGAGATAAGGCTCTGTCAAACTGATTATTAGGAGATGGAGGCTCTAGATAGGAGAATATATGTGAATTAGTAAGGCACGATTTCAAGAGAACAAAACAAAAATAACAAAAGATTTCTTAGAGCATAGATCGAGTTTTTAAGGACAAAGAAACCTGACAAAAAGAGGACCATAAACCCATGGATTGTGCTGCTCTCGCTTTCGCGGACCTCTGAAACAAGTTCCTCGACAAAGAATAGACAGAGTGGATGGGTTTCCCCGGGTCGTTGAATGGCCTCCCGTGGACTGTGTGTGAGACCCAGCGATTGGAACGGATGCCGGGCACAACCAAGGTTCGCACCTTATATCAGTCCATATTCTCGTTTGCAAGTAGGATCGAATCGTGTCTGAGGGATGCGGTGCTCGGATCTCGAAGAGGTCAAGCTAATATGTCAGAAAAGACCCCTTGATTGCCAGATGATGCAAAGTCACGCCTAGTCAATGTCCTCAAAAAATGGACGGGAATTTGCGGAATTCGCAAGCTCAACTGCATCTCTTCGAATGAAAGTCGATGGTGGTATATTCGGGAAAAGGCAAAGGTGGTCGGAGGATTGTTGCTGTTGTTGTTCTAAAACCGTCGGACTCGCAACGAAATCATCTTTGAAACGGAGAGGCAAGACGCTCCTAGAGAAAGCTGGCAGTCAGTTCCCTGGGGAAGCACGATATTGTTCAACCAAGACAATTGATGCCTCTCAGACCATTTTAGACGGCTTCTTATTGAAAAAAAGGTCCGCATAGTGTTAGTTGAGGAGAAAGGGAAAAACGGAATGGTAACGGGAAGGTTGTGGGATATGGGAAAGCAACGACATCCACGCAGATGGCCGATTCTGGACGGAATAGTGCAGGTAAAAATCAACTAAAATTAGAATCAATTTTCTTATAAAAGATTATGCCATTTTTCTATATTTATCAAATTTGCCGGGAAAGTCCTGGAAATGCCTACCTGGGATTCGTACCCGAGACGCCCAAAACACAAAAAAGTTCACCAAATTTTTTCAAACGCGGACAGGTACATGGCGAGGTACCTCGTTAGGAAGTACCTTTCGAAACTCATGTCGCGCAGCATTCAACACATCCCAAGAACACAAAACCGCAAAACGACACCAAGAACAGAGGAAAAGATAAAAATAATCAGAATTACAAAAAGTTCATGACGAGCTGGGCTCGAGTCACTATGAAACTCTGTCACCAGGAGCGGCCGGTTTCCGCAGAATCCCTTTCTCGACACCCGGTGGTATAACTGCCACTTCAGCGCGGTACATGGTACCGGAGTATACTCGACGGTACTGTAAGCTGGGCTCACGTTATACCACTAGGCCAGGCGGGGGGGCTGCGCTAAAAAAGGACAGAAAACAACTTATAAAGGACCCTCTGGACCTAAACATCTCACCTACGCACGCAACGCACCCCAGCATACCTTGAGAAATAGTGCAAATTACTCCTCTGGTCCTGTAGAATCTCTGTATCAGTTTCATTCTCCTTTCATAGTCACGGAAGCGTTGATTTGACGCTTTTGCGTGAAGCAAAGGGGACTCCGTCTCGGTTGGGTAGGGTTGGTGGGCGTGACATAAGAGCTGGAAATGTAGGCGCGTCGCCTTCCTAAACAGTCTGATAGCTGAACGGTATATGTTCCTGTCACTTTTTTCCTTCACTCGAAAGGATTCGCGTTCGAATCGCACCGACCATAAGCCCTTTTTTCGTTTCTCGACCAAGCGCTCTTGCCACTTACGTGTCTCACATGCCTTCCCATCAGAAACACTCACACATAAACAATTGATATTCACGATGAAATATCCTTGCTGGAGATAATGATGGTCAACGCCCTATGTCCCTTTTGTTCTTTGGAGAACAGACTCATTAGGAGGCGCAAAGCACAGACACAACTGTCGAGTTAATATGGCAATATGAGCCATTGGTTGTTATTCGAGGGGTAGGCTGATGAACCAAGGTCATGCTGCTTCTGGAAGGGATATATTTGTGACCAGAGATCACAGTCGAAGAGGGAATCGCCCAACTCCGCAAAGCCGATCATCAACGACAAAAGTGAGTATCGATAACCAAGTCTTGATGAGCCGGCGAGGATCCCATCATGTGCCCTTTATGTCGACACGGACGTGTCACGGTGGCAAAGGCCAGTCTATCGACGAACAAGAGGAAGTGCTGCCACTGTCGAGTTCAAGAAGATCTCCACAGCGGCCCGGGAGCAGCGGTTAAAAACACTTTGCTTAAGGCACTATAAAAGAGAACTTTGTCAAAATGCACAAGCGGGACAGTCCATCTTGCGCAGATGGTACACAGGCAGTTCGTTTGGCATGATTTCGCAGGCCAGCGACACAGTTTTGGGCGGGAGTCTTATCCGGCGAGCAGGTGATACGGGCGTGTATGCAGCAGACGGCATAAGCAGCAAGAAAAGACAGTAGTAGAGCTGTGAATATTGCTCCCAGTCTTCGTGCACAAGGAAAAGATGATGGAAAAAGAGAGAGGAACGGCGGGGATGGAGATTTTCAGAAGGAGGACGTCGATGGACTGACGTTGAAAGAAAGTCTTTGAATAGCGTGGGGCCGCCCTTGGCTCAGCCGGAACGAACATCCAATCAAGCCGGGGCGGCGGAAGGGTGGTTGCGGCTGAACAGTGAATACGGTCCATCGGCCGCTATGATTGGGCAACGAACCAAACAGCTTTGGTTTTACACCAAAAAGGACGAAAGAAGGGAGACAGGCAGCCGTGGATCGTATCTCGAGAGACGGCCCGTTCGTTGCGCTTTTGGTTGTCCTTGAGAAGTCATGGCCATAAATCCCTGGTCCGGTTGCGTCAGAGCGTACCGAGGAACGACAAGAGAACATCGAGAAAGTCCTCAAGATAAGTTGATTATGGCTTCATTCACTGGTTGCGGCGTGCTCCGTCCGATCCGTATTCCATCACGGTGAAACGGAGGCGATTTGTGGTTGAGATCATTTCTTGGCAGCTTTGATGCTTTGGGTCCGAACGCCTTGTCTTCTTCTCCATGTTCGATGGTGAAGAAACACTTTATACAATGCCGAATATTCCTTTGCGCAGTAAATACTGTTCCCAGAGGTCTTGACACAATGGCAGTTCCGGATTGCCTGCAATCTTCCAGCAATCACCCGCGGATGCAAACGTAAATACGGAGTACAAAGGAGCACTTCCAAAACTGAAGAGATTCTCTTGCTGGAATGCCCTCGGAGCTACTCCGTATTTGGCTCTAACTTGGCCTTTTCACTAAGTGGAATTACAGTCTGCTGGATAGACTTGCATTTTCCAAGATGGAGTGCAGCAGTCATTCTACCAAGTCAACGGTTGTGTGAAGATTCTCCTTGATGAGCCCTGACAATGTGGGAGAAGCCTAAGCTCAAGATGAGCCTTAATAGCTGGTACGGACACTGAAAGTGAGGTTAAGTGTTTGGTGCGATGAATCGAAGGATGAAGCACGAAATCCATTAACTGGGTTCTACGATTAGATCCTGCTTCTGCAATAGCCACCATACAGACAGATTGTTCTTGGGTGTCCTAGAAAACCCATGGCGGATGGGACTTGATCGGCGGCTCAGGTTGGAATTGTTAGTGACGAGCTAAATCCACACTAGTTAAGTGAGTCTTGGTCCTCGCGCAAATTCCGAGAAAGATGTTTCGAAGCTGAATCACGCTCTAAGTGATCTTATTTTAGTCTTGGTCCTCGCGCAAATTCCGAGAAAGATGTTTCGAAGCTGAATCACGCTTCATATTGGTATACAAAGGAAAGCGATTGGTAACTATAGGGTTCAAGATTCTGTTTCGTTTCGAAGATGAATCACGCTTCATATTGATATACAAAGGAAAGCGACTGGTATAGGGTTCAAGATTCTGTTTC
>LJPH01004210.1:0-68904 GCA_001430925.1 Byssoonygena ceratinophila
AACCAACTGAGTTATGGGACCTCACTGGAAGCCAAAGCTCGGTGGACTTTTCAAGAGGGGTAACTAACTAGCCTACGGGAAGGAGTGGAGAATCACCGGTGATTTGGGTGATATCAACGACACACCTTGATCATCACCTATTTTCCGCTGTCACCAAGGGACCCTCAGGATGCTCGATGCATGTCAGTTTCAGCTTTTAGCACCATTTTCAGTTTCCTGCATATTCTTTCCTTCCTCAGTCAAGGCGCTAATCCCGAATTGGCACTCTGACCGAGAATGGACTGGAGGGCTGGAGGTTGACCCGACAGCCGAGTGCAGATGACTGTTCTTTTTTGGGGGTTGTCCCTGCGATCAGATGCATGTCGCTTCCATGCACGGTGCAAATGGAAACGTAAGCACTCCGTATCTCCGGCAACCAACGCTAATCCCATGGAGAGAGGGATAAATAAAAACGGCAGAGAAAGAAAGTGGCTGGTGTGTGATTGCTGTAACTACTCCGTCCTCCGTACTCCGTAAGTTACTTCGAGCCATGGGATTTAGGACGACCAGATTCCGACTTCGAGGCTTCAAGGATTGTCCTTGAGCGTCTTTTCATCCCTTGCTATGGGTGTAGCTGGGAGGAACTAACTTGAGCAATTTTGTCAATTGGTGAGCGATTATGAATTCATAATGCTCTGGATGCCATGAGATGATTGCTTATTAGCCAGCTCGACGCTTGTACGTATACCACAGTAAGCCCTTTGAGGTCTGCACGCGAAAACGCAAATTTGCTGGGAATTTGATACCGAAATTAGGGACCTTCTGTGGTATAATTTCATTATCTGCAGATAGAAGACTGAGTGTCTTGAGTCTAAGCTTGTGAGGAGTATCTAGAAATGACGGCTTGTCTGGCTGGTCTGATAGCAGGCATCAAGTCTGGTGCAGGACATTGTAAGAAGATACACCTGCGTCCCAGAGGTGCATCTGGCTTATATAACTTAGTCTCATCATTTGCTTTTGAAGATTGATGTCCTGAGGAAAGGACGGAGACAAAACGCAGGGGGCTTGGTCAACAAGCATAAGCATGTATGGAGTAGTTATGCTCCCACCTGATTTCATGCCGACGACTTCTACATAACATCAAATCTTTTTTACCTGAAAAAAGGAGCACATATTGCACTCGGAAGCCATGATTTACACCAGCAGCTTTGCTGACATCTGTGTTACTCCGTACTCCGTATTTTAAATAGAATTCTCGTAACTACTCCATAAAGGTTACCGTTACACAGCACCCGAGCTCGTCTCAAGTCCCCGTGCGACGGATAAATGCAACTTGTGGAGAGAACATATTACAGTCTTGGGCGGAGAAAAAAAGTGTTGGTTAAACGGTGACTGAAGTCGTTGATGATCCCGATGTTCACGGGATTGTTGGTTTTTGCGTTTGGAACGGTGAGTGGGGGAAGCCTTCCCGAAACTAGCGCCGACACTAGCTGCCTTGGACGGTATGTAGGTATGTCCACATATACATACAGGCTAGGCAAGCTGGAGGGGCCCCCACTATGTACCGCCCAAGACTTAGGGCCCGTTCTTGAGTTATTGGCCCCCATCACGCGTGTTAAATAGCCGACTTAAGGCCCTATTTCAATTTGTCATTACTGTGTGTGTTTCCCGTAGTGAAAAGTCAACTTAAGGGTTGAAAATGTCTATCTGAAACCTCCTGTCAGTGTGTGTAATTCATCTCAAATCCTCAAGAGCAACCAACCTGTGCTTCCAATTCGTATTATGCTGCGAATCTCGCCCATCTGGAGTAGTTCACAATTACGACATCACAGATGGTGATCGCCACTTCAGTTCTGTTGGTTTCTCAACCCGTTTCCTGTTCACAAGCACAAAAATCCCTTCCCAGCCTTCACAATTCAATTGTTTCACGATTATATCCAGGCCTCCAAACTTGCGTCACACACCCCGCAGCTCCAAGCAAACTAACTAGTTAAGTGCCTTGGTTTTGCCCGAGGGATCTTCGACTGGGCGAATCTGGGCTTCTTCATCGAAACAGTGCCCGCTGTGTGGTCTGTGGTTGGCCCCGGCGTCCTAGCATTGACTTTTCTTCCCATCACTGTGCCCGTGGCGCTGGAATAAATGGTGAGTTAGTCGCAAGTTTTTGACACATTCAGTCACCCTCCACCAACAAGTAGTTAATGCAAACCTGCGCAACCTCTGGGCTGATCGCACACGGTCATCAGAAGCAATGATTAATCAAGTTCTGACGACCGACTATACCACGCTACACTCGACCATCAGTAGCAGACCCTGCCAAGTACCGTTTTCTGCATCGCCCAAAGAGAGGGGGCCGAAGAAGCAGCCCGCGAGAAGCACATATCCTGTCTTTTTCGCATTAAAACATCCAATCATGTGGCGATATCAATCCCTCCGTGCCAATTCCTGCGCGACCAGCTGTTTTGGGGTCCCAGTTCCCTCGCCGGTTTCCAGCTGAGTGCGATGTGAATACCGGAACTCTGTACGACAAAGGTGTATGCGGAAACCTTCATACGCACGTGGGATCCCTTCACAACCCTAGGAACCAACATATACATACATTAAGGTACACAGTCCAGTGCTCATACGAAAACGAATGCTCGCCTGCTGCGTATCGACAAAGACTGAAACTCATTGCTCCGGCGCTTAAACCGCTGTTTTCCAATTGGCACGGATCCCGGCCATCGTACACATTCCTGCGTCCCAGGACCCCATTGGCAGGCATGCATTTTGAAATGTCGCAGGATCCCCAAATCCATCGTGAAACTAAGCCATGGAGTTATATTCCTAATGGAGTCATCGCGACGACAACTGATCCCAGGATGTTGTTGGATTCCGTCCCTACCAAATGCGGTAAAGCCCCTCCCCTCACCTCTACAGCTTAACCCCATGATGTCACCCCTGTTGACTGGATCATGTTTCCGCTGTCCGTCTGGCGAATATGATCCCTATCAAACCTCGAGCTTTGTGTTGGTTTGCCCATTCTTGATGGTCTCTGCCTAATTACCATCAAACATCCGGTGCTCGCTGCACGCCGAGAACGGCAGACGGTTGAACAACCCTGCGGCTGTCCCAGCAGCGCTTGGCGAAGCAGACTCGAGCAAGACAAACATATTCCGGCCCTCGACTGAAAAGCTAGAAACTGTTTATATGCAACGTGGCTGGGAGGCCCCGAATTTAGTTTCACCAAATGACACCAGAAGTTCGGAGTAAATTAGTGCTGAACAATGATGCATTTATGTGCTTTCGACGGGTTGCTCCCATCCGGGTTATTTGCCCGAAGCGGGCTGGAAAGAATCGAAAACGAAGCCTTTTTAAACCTCTAGGTATTGCTTGAAGGCACGAAGTCCCAGCCACGTTGGATAAGAGCCTCGATGGTATGTAAAGTTACCTTCCCGGGAGACTATACTATCGCGTTTCCGCCCTCTAGGAACGTTGCTCCGATTCACAAGGTATATTGAGAAATAACGATTCCAGTGCTCTGGCTTATGCAGGGACCGCCTAAGCGAGGCTCGATGTACCGTACGTATATACAAAATTCGCCAGGCTGACGCGCTTGTCGGGCCTGATATCATATCGTGAAGAACCCGAAGAACTTATGGCCAAAGAGATATATGGATATAAATAGGCATTAGTTGCTGTGTGCATGTGTATGTGTGCCTACTCCGTACTCTCCAGCCCATATTGACGATAATTGACCATAATATATCTGGCGATACGGGCAAAAGAAATGCTGTAACTCAATGGGTTTTTATAAATTGAGAAATGGACTGACGTTCGGGTGACTGCTGCTGGTTGGTGGCTGCTCCCCAACTGTTAAGTTAGTTAGTTTTATTAACTGAGTTAACTGACTTGAACTAGTTAACTACCCTGTCGCTCACAAACAGTTTGTCAGGGTAACTCGTTCAACTATCCAGGGACCACACGGGCTGTCACAGCAGGCACTTTACTCCGTATTCCTGGACTTTTGATCTCCCACGGGTACGGAGCCACAGGTTCCCTGGCCCCATGGATCTGGCCTGCAAGAAACAAATCATGGCAACAACTCCGTTTCTTAGCGTGGGCCCGCCACCACACCACGGAGGGCATGCTTGATGCAGAAGAGAACAGCCCACTCCTCGAACCCTTGTATGTACTCCCCCTGCTGCTGCTGCGCATCGCCCATCAATCCAAGAATAAGACGATATGTTTAGCCATGACTTCGTTTTCATCCTCTCTATGTTTTTTTCTTTCAAGGATTCGGGGTCTTTAAACTTCCCTGCCGGAAATATACATTAAGAACGCAAGGTGTGTACCTTTCATTCTTTTTTTACATACCTGCTTTCGTCCCTTCACTCATCAACTTCTTTCTTCCAGATCTATCCTCTTTCATCACTCTTTGTAAATTGTTTATTCAATTTATATTTTTCCATCTTTCAGGGATTGCATCTCATCTGCGAGGAAAGGGAAAGAAAAACAAAAAGTCCAGTCCACATCAAAACAGTTCAGCCAGAAAGGTTGCAACAAGCTGTTCGCCAGCATTAGATTTATCCAGAGGCCACACAGCGATCATGCCAAGGTACGTGGTCTTTTGCGAATTCTGGGTAAAAGGAGCAGATAATGGAGTTGTGCTTCCCTTTCCTGCGGTCTTCCCTTTTGTTTGGGCTATTCAGTGCTTTCTGCATTTTTGAAGTGGACAAGAAGGCCATCTGGTTGAAAATCACCGCCAGACTGCCCGCCCTGGAATATTGTATCAATCTGGTGCAGGATATTGAGTGCGTTGGCTTGGTCGTTTGTCAAGTTTGGCTTTGCTCCAACTTTCTCTGCGCTCGAGCTTCGTGGTTGAATATACATACGCAGAAGTATTGCAATACTGACATAGACTGTCTATAGGTGGACCGTATCCTGGATGCTCATCCAATAATGCCCTGCTCAGACTATTTACCAGTCCACATTCTACACCCTGGGGCCCAAACTAAGGACAAGAGCGCAAAAAAGCAACAGCTCCCTCGCCCTGCCGCATGGTCCAAGAGCCTTCGTTCTCAATCGTCACAGTCTCGGAAGTCGACCAAACCCACCCACTGTGATTCGAAGAGCGCAAAAAAGAGTCCTACCAGTATTCAAAACGTTGAGATTGTGAAGTCAATCTGGCAGGTAAACATGCCACTACTGCATTCAAACTCCCCAATGGACGCAGCCATGGATTGTTTTCACAGAAACGAGTACCCAAGCATGACTGGTGCGCGACTTGAACCACGCCGAAGCAGTTCCCAGTATGTTCACCGTGGTGCGCATACAATGAGTCTTTACGGAGAGCGGGCAAGGTTAGGGAGGTCCGGCAGCTACAGAAAACTGTTCGCTGGGGAGTCCCATGAGAAAAATTTAACGCCAGCCAGGGGCCAAACACCCCAGCCGTATTATACTTATGTGCTGCCCACTTCGGAAAATCCAGCGAAATGGCCAGAGAGAAAGGTATCCAGAATCAGAGCCGCTGAGCTTCAGTACTCGAGGATCGATACCGAAGGCGTTTCGCCCACCTCGATTTCCGAGCAGATGCGCCCTTTGTCACCCGAAGGACATATCGTTTCTCCTTTGACTACCAACGGCTCGGTGATGCTCCCTCTCTCCGTCGATACAACGCCCACTTTCCAGTTTGTTCCTTCAAAATTTAACCAGTCACCAGTCCGCGATCGGTTGTCGGTTCATAATTCTCCTTGTTTAGGATCGAGCACACCTCCGTCGGGTTCTAGTGCAGGCTTGACTCCAAACATGAACGGTTCAAAATCCTCAAGATCTAGTTTTGAGGGTGGGCCGGATGTATTATATCCCATCAACACTAACCTTGGTGTTTCGTCTACTAAAGGCTATGATCTCATTTCTCCAATCTCTGCCGGGGTTTTCGACAACAGTCCGCGTTTAAAGAGAAATCCAACGTTCATAAAGCAGCGCTCAATAAGAGAATCCCAAATGAAGCCGCTTCCTCCGGCGCCGAATATGCCTGTCGCCCCTTTGGTGATCCGCCGCGAGACGCTTGTGAAAGCTTCGGAAGGTAAACGCTCGCAATCGCGTCCCGACGGGCCTGTATTTTTGCCTCAACATCCCCAGGCTTCTGATTTAAGTAGCCTTGATGAAGCATTTCGTCGTTCCGGGCTTCTTGAGAATGATTCCAAAGGCACTGCTTCCCCGTCATTGCGAGAAGCAACAGAGCAGCTAGAGAAACAACTATCCAGAATTTCTTCAGTTGCTTCGCTGGTCAACCGCAGCCCGAAGCTTCCTAATCCCGGTCCGCGCACCAGCAGGGATGTGGATTTCATTGTGTCTTCTCTTGAAGAATCCCTACCCTTGACAAAGGACGTGCATGCCAAGCCGCCACAAGCCACAATATCACACTCAAGTGGGCTCTCCAGGGTCAGATCAGTACAGGAGTCAAGCTCATATATTGGTGCCAAGGACTTTGCTCTGCGCCGAAGTATCACGTTATCTGCACACAACCTTCGGGAAGCGCAGATCGGTGTTCAACTTAAACATGCCCGTTCCTTTCATAATGTTTCGGATTCATCACATCCAACTATCTCCCATTCTCGAAGCATATCTCTCGAGCATTCTCCGCCTCCTTCCCGAAGACCCACCCGAACATTATCACAGAGAGAATCAGGTACAGAGTACCCAGCTCGTGTGCGATTAGCTCGGTTGAGGCACATCGACAATCCGTCTGAATCAGCTCGGGAACTTCCAAATCTTAGCGTCGTTGTTGAATCGCCTTGTGAGGGTGAGAATACTCGTGCCAATGCCATGGACGACCAGGGAAACTCCTCGGTCACCGAAAGCCTTTCAGCTGAGGTACAGGACTCACCAAGAGAAAAAGGTCTAGTCGCGCAAAGCTCATTTGAGCAATTTTATACCTTCCCACACCTACTTGACATCTACACCGCTTCTTGTACCCCTTCTAGAGCATCTACGGCGGAAGGACATTTGATAAATGATATCCCGGCGGCGGCAGCAGAGAAAATCGTTCTTCAAATACTTCAGAGCGTCGACACCCTCGAAGAACTGTTCAATCTTGCCGTTCTCAACCGGGCATTCTACAGCGTATTTAAGAAAAATGAGCTGTCGCTTATCAAAGGCACTTTGTTTCGCATGTCCCCGGCTGCATGGGAATTGCGAGAGATGAGCCCGCCATGGGAGGATGATGACTACGATGTTGGGATTGTGGACAGACCAGTGCCAGACTATACGCCCAACTCCTACATTCGCCATTATATGAGAGATCTCTGTACAATGGTCTCTCTGAAATGGCTCATATTAATCCGTTGTGAATCACTACTTCGCCCAGAAACAATCCGTGCACTGGCAGGACAGGATGAAGAGCGGTCTGCTGAAGTTGACGATGCATTCTGGAGAGTGTGGACATTTTGCCGGCTGTTCGGCAGTGGAAAAGGCCGCGAAGAGGATATTTCTGCCCAAGCGGATTGGCTAAGTGGAGGTAGCCAGGCACGATCTCATGATCGAAGTTCGAGCGCTATTCTCACTACCCCGTCGGTTGTGGATGGTGTTCTTTTTGATCCTCCGGAAGAATTTGCGAAAGGTAACAAAGGCGGTTTGACGGCAACACAGTTATATGATATGATGGAAATTTGGACATGTCTCGGTGTTTTAGTCCAGCCTTTTTACGGCAGACATGAAGAAGCTCGTGAATATGGGGTGTTTGACGGCTCAGACATTGAATCGGGTGACGTTGCCGGGGAGGATGCTTTGCTTGGTGAGATAGCTCATCCCTACTTATGTTTTTGCGGTGGTGCTAACGATTTTGTAGAGAGTTGGACACAGTATCTTCTAACGCTTGGGCCCTCGGCGATACTCACCCTGAGCAGTTTAAACCCAGAGACACCGATTGAGACCATGTTTGCTCGCGCTCAGTCATTAGGCTGGACGAAGTGGTCGAGCCCAACAAAAGCAAAAAGCGGGTCTGATCGTTCCTTTATTAAAGAAGCGGTTTCCCGCGTCTACGACAATCAACTTGTGAGAGGGGAAACGGCGCCTCGATTCCAGACGCCAAATCTCGCGCAGTCTCGGTCGCCAGAGATGACTCGGCCATCTAGCCCCAAGGGACGGCCTCGATCGTATTCGGCCGGGGCCAACATTTCCAAACAACGCCGTCGAGAGTTTGCCTCAGAACTCCGTCGGAGAAGGCTGGAGCTGAAAGAGCAAATTTCTCAAAAGGATCTTTGCCAGGATACTGAGGAGCGGCCTATTTCGAAATTTCAAGAAGTCATTCGGAGACTTAATGGTTCAGGTGCCGATATTCCATCGGAACTTGCAACGTCGAGCACGCCCCGTCCTCCAACACCAGCCACCCCGCCCTCAACGGCCGCTGGAATAACCGCGAATCCGTCTCCTGTAACCACACCCTGCAATCCCACCAACACGGAAGAAAAGATCTCCCAAGGCCGTCATCCGTCTCCAGTTCCCCACCAAAGAAGCAGCCGAACTCCGGCCCCTACGTTTATTGACCCGGCCGACAAAGCTCTGCACAAGTTGGTGTATGAACTTGGCTTCAGCGAATCGGACGCCAAATGGGCGCTCAAATGCACCGATACGGGTTTATCGCTGGACGTAGAAGCCGCCATTGAACTGCTACTCCCAAAAGGCAAACCGACTCGTGTCTCTATTGGAAAATGCGGCAGTGGATGCTCGGTGACTGGGCACTCTCTGCCGTCATGTCCCAAATTCCACATGAGAAAATCGAGGACTACCGGGGGTTCTGATCTTTTGCACAGGCCTACTTGGAGATGGGCATGATTGTTTTCTTGTGTTTTGTATATGTGTATGTCTGTGTGTGTGTTTTTTTTATCTTGCTCTTCTTTTCCTACTCTCCTTTTTGCCGCACATATAAGCCCTACAGTTATTTCATTGCTGAGATATTTTTGATATCGTCACGTTGCAAGATACCTCTCCTTCGCTTTCCCATTGCTGTCTGATCTCTTCTCATTTGACTATGTTGGTTGGGTCCTTTCTAAAGATATGTTGTTATTTAGCATGCTGGCTATTATCTGCTACGGATCTGAGCAAGAGAAAATATATTTTCCACTATATTATACAATAGAGAACTCTTCTCTTACAACAGACATGTGAAATCCTCCTTAAAACATAATTGTGGCCTGAGAACCCATAGTAAACTTTACAGCTCCCTAAATTGACAGGATATTGGTTGTATAAAAAATACTCTGAGTATAGTTATGGAGTGCCCTGTCTCGGAGAGATAAATCCATGCCCTTGGTGTTTCTGGTCAACACGAACCGTCAAAGCCTCTCGGAAAATTGATCCTTAAAGTTAGGTCCAAGTAAGGGTATAAAAATGGGTATTCTGTGCTTTAAGACAACATGTTCTGGAACGGACTAAACAAGATACCGGCATTTGCCTTTGTCTTCAGGGCATACTAAGATATCCTCTGACCAACTCATGAGAGTTCGGGTCTGAAGAATACTAGAACGCCTTTTAGACTGGAAATGCGTAAGCCGCTGACGCTGTTCCTCGACGGGCAGCAGACGGTGGCTGTATAAAGATACTAAATTGCTGCCTGGGGGGATGATGGTGGTGGCGAGAGAGCGACGGAGTAGAAATAGGGGCGTCGAGGCTAGTTTTGTCTTGTAAGGTCGAGTTGTTGAAGCAAGTCAACTTGGAGTTCTCAAAGAGATACTTACTACCTTTTAGATCCAGAATAAAAGGAACAGATGGTGAACAGTTTGGTTTTGGTTGACTCCTGGTTGTAACTAGCATCGTGAACCAAACAAGTTGGTTTAGCAGCGGACTACGTCACATGTCGCAGTCATCCTTCACAAACGAACAATCAATGCTGAGCTTGCAACGTTACTGTCTCTTGAAGCAATCTGTTTGAATCCTTTCTCATCCTCCATTGCTCTGATCAACCATCCGCATCCTCTATTGAAAGCAGCTGGCCATGGCGGGCCGTTCCACCCAGTTCACTCCGCCGCCTTCCCCGCCTTCCCCCTCCGATTCATTCTACGACATCAGCGACGACGAAGAGGGCGAGTACAATACCATCACGCACACAAAGACGGGTAAAGGAGTCAAGCTCCTGTTCTCAAAGAGCAAGGTCTGTTAGTCTCCGGCTATTTGGCCTTTTCTTCCTTTTCTCGCAGTATCGCAATGAATTTCCACGGCTGACACTGGTGGGATTTAGGTCTACGTGCATCCCACTCCTTCGTCGAAAGACAATATACCGGGCTTCATCGCTCTGATTCAGCAAAAACCTGCACCGACGGACGACGAGAACAGACCTACTTCCTCATCCTCCTCAAAGTCCGCCAGCGCATCCTCATACCTCCTCGCCTGGGTTCCTGAATCATCTCTGGGCGATGCCTACAACACGTACGTCAAGGTTGACCTCTCGGGTACCTCATCGCCTCCACGGCAGTCATTTCTCGTGCCACCGTTGCCCACCACGACCGCCCATGGGGACTCCATCGGGCTATATGCATTTGCCGTTCCCTTGTCACAGATATACTCCCTGCTGGTCCGCCCACCGAGTCTAGGCTGGTGGTTTGGGAGCGTTGTTATAAATACCAGAGCAGGAGATAGTTCTCCCGCTTTATTCTTTCATGACAGTGAATGCGAATCCACAATCCTGCAAAAGAAAAAGAGAACAAAGGAGAGCTTTGATCCGTTTGAAGGTGGACATATGTTCTGGGGAGGAGATGAAATATTGAGGTGGTTAAAGAGATACGTCGAAGTTCATCGTTCCGGGGTGGATCCAAACGTTTATCTGATAAACCCATCGGAAGAAGACAAGACCTCGTTTGGAAGGCTGGCTGGAGTGGACAAGACAGTTACATCATCTGCAGACGCTCAAGGGAGTGTCGCGCCGCAAAGAGACGCAGAGATGGACCCGATTACCAAGGCTTTCAAAGAGACAAGATGGAAGGTTTTGGAACAACTTAGCAAAATCACCACGTTTACCAGACGGACGGCGCAGGACTTGGCTGATAACCCCAAGGTACCACCACAGGTGAGACGGCTCATGAGGAACCCAGAAGTTCAAACACTTCAGGATGAATTCGATAGTGCAAGGCTATACCTGGCGCGATGGGCCATGGGTATCGCTGAACAGAGCGAGCGTGAAAGGAATCAGCGAATATGGACCGCAAAAGACGTCCTAGCGATGGAGGATAGCTCTGTCGGCGAGTTTGAAATTCTAAACATGGAAGCAGCGAATATGACATTAAGTGAAAGGCGAAAGCCTGTCTCAAAGGAAGAGTGGGAAAGCTGGTTCGACTCTGTCACTGGGCGGCTACAAATCACCCCCGATGAGGCGAAAGAGCGTATCTTCCATGGTGGGCTTGATCCCAATGATGGAGTGCGGAAGGAAGGTTGGCTCTTCCTGCTCGGGGTATACTCGTGGGATAGTAGTGAGGATGAACGGAGGGCGGTGATGAATTCGAAAAGAGACGAATATGTCCGGCTCAAAGGAGGTTGGTGGGAACGCGTGGTCGAAGGTACTTCGACAAGCGAAGATTATGAATGGTGGAAAGAGCAGAAGAATCGAATAGGTATGAAATTCTCTCTTTTAATTATCGCTTTAGGATTGGCATAGTTAAAAGGCTGACGACGACCATTCCTGGGTGTTCGACATATAGAGAAGGATGTCCATCGCACGGATCGGACGATACCACTTTTTGCAGGAGAGGATATTCCTCACCCAGACCCTGACTCTCCGTTTGCAGAATCGGGAACAAACGTCCATTTGGAACAGATGAAAGACATGCTACTTACGTATAACGAATATAACCATGACCTGGGCTATGTTCAGGGAATGAGTGATCTTCTCGCCCCTATATACGCCGTTATGCAAGACGATGCTGTGGCTTTCTGGGGATTTGTCGGCTTTATGGATAGAATGGTAAGTCCCACACCTAAGATTCAGTTATAATTAGTTAATGTAGTGACTGACCACTTCGCAGGAGAGAAACTTCCTACGCGACCAATCGGGTATGCGAGAGCAGCTACTAACCTTGGATCAATTGGTCCAGCTTATGGATCCCGAGCTTTATATTCACCTCCAGAAGACCGAGAGCACGAACTTCTTCTTCTTTTTCCGTATGTTCCTTGTATGGTACAAACGGGAGTTTGATTGGGTTGATATTCTACGTCTATGGGAAGCTTTTTGGACGGATTATCTATCCAGCAACTTCCATATCTTCGTTGCACTCGCTATATTAGAGAAACATCGGGATGTCATCATTGCCCATTTGCACCATTTCGATGAAATTTTGAAATACAGTACGTCTCTCCCTTCTATCTTTGCTGCCCTGCATCTTGTCGCATTATGACTGACCACTAACCGCGGATGCATATACAGTAAACGAACTCTCCAACACGATAGACCTAATCCCAATTCTCAGCAGAGCAGAAGCTCTCTTCCACCGCTTCCAGAAGAAAGTCGAAACCATCGATAAGAAATACAATTTCCCCACTGCACCCGTTCGTCAACGCAAGCCACCCGTCACACCCGACTCGGAAAATTTAAATGCCCAGTCACAGCGCCAGACTCTCGGAACCCAGGGCCCAGCTCGTCAACCCCTCTCACCACCAGCTTCACACGTGGTTTCGGCCAGCGGCCGCGCGCAAAGTGCTTCTGGCAGAGATTCTAGCGGCCAGCGGCAGCAGTCTGCTAGCGGCACCGCGGACGCGGTTCAGGTTATCTCCCCATTGCTGCGCAAGTTGCTGAGTAAAGAAGTGCCGCGCCTCGAGAGAGGTGAGCGTGGCGCTGCCGTGCAGGGAAGATAGTTTTATCAAGCGTGGCTTTTATCTGAATGCGTGCGTCATTTGTCGTTGGTGGGACTGGGGTTTAAATAATTCGGGCGTTTTTAACTACGGGGCTATTTGGGATTTGTTTGGGATTTCTGGGCTACATTGTGTCTCGGTAACAAACAGTACATGCAGGTTTGAGCTCAATGGGAGGTTCTCGGATGATGTCTAGTTTATATCAGCTTTTAAAGCTACTGTTTTCTTTTTTTTAATTCAGTACATATATAACTATTGATTGGATTATTGTTCATTTCTATCACTTATTAACTCGGGCCACAGATAACCCGCCAATCTAACTAATATGTTGAAAGACCAGAAAAAAGAACCAAATTCCTCCAACACACGCATTTTAACGCCAAAAAGTCCGCCAGAATCTGAGGGTATAGAGTATGGAGCTTCGAAATGTAACCGAAATGCCAATGTACCTTCCACCGCAAAATGAAAAGAATCCAAGGTGAAAGCTGTTAACAAGAAAAAGAAAAGAAATTTTGTTGCAACCCAACAATGTTTCATCCAGATGAAAACCAAAAGACAATGAATGTTATATGCACCAGGCACATTGACCAATATGAAAAACTGCCATAAGAAAAGAAAAACAATTCCAATAATGCCCCAAGGGTGTCAAGCATCCATTCAGAAACGCCAACAATGTAACCATCAAATCAAATTTAAAAATCAGAATCCTGCTCAATAACAAACACGCCGAGGGAAAATAACTAAATAAAGAAAACAAGAAAAGGTAATTCAATAGAGTATACTCGAAGCGATACAAAAACGGAAGAAATAGATGCAGGAAATGCGAAACAATTTTTTGAAGATAGCCAGTGTTAAACTTTCAGGCTTTTCTATTGTTCAAGCCCTTCAAGAAGACGCGTTTGTTCGCGGAGCCGCTAGGACCATTAATAGAGCCAGCGAAATCGCTTACTCGTCTCGCACTAGCGTCAAGTCGGCCCTTGGGTCGTGGCGCATTTTCGGCAATAGGTGAAGGACGATAACCTCGCAAGGATGCCGTAGATAATTTTGACCGGAGTGTTGCAGAAGTCTTGCGTGCTTGACCCATCACATCTTCTACCCAAGCTTCACTCTCAGGGCTTATGGAGACATTCCTCGTTTTAGGGCCTGCAAGTCCGAGTGGAGAAGAGTGTGCAAACATCGACGCTGTGGATGAGATGGACAGTCGACGATGTGAAAGTAGAAAAGAGCCCGGATCTGCTGCTTTAGATGCCTTCTCAACATTTGCAGCGGTCAAAGTAGGACGAGCTGCTGTGCAAGGATTAGAGCCTCGGGTCTTGCGGACCGCCAGTGGAGATGGAGGGCGGATGTCAAAAGGTGAACCCGGCCTAGAAACTGGTGTTGTTCGCCCGTTATACGTAATTCTGCCTGGGGAGCGATGGGGAGGCGATGAACGGTGGGATGGAGATGTATTAGGGACGTCCTGGACTTCCAATTTACTTTCTGACATCTTCCGCCGGCCATGATGCAGCACATAATCCCTCAGGTATTCGGCGAGATCCGCCCAGCCGCCACCAACGCGCACCATGACTCTTTCTCCCTCTTCGCCAACCAAACGCACGAAAAGCTTTAACGGTGGTAATTTCCCGCCACGGTGTAGGTAGTAGAGTCTTACAGGATTATCGTCATCCATACGTGCACGGCGTCGCTTCTGGCGTTCGTAGGCAGGCGTGAGGGTAAGTGAAGGCGTGGGAGTGGTGGGCCGAGTAGAGAAAGAAGACGAGGATTGCTGCTGGTGGGGTTCTTGTCCGATTTGCAGGCGGCTACCACCACTAGTATCATTGGAGTTGCCAATCGGAGTGGAACCCAAATGAATGCGGGCCGGAATTGTGTTGAGAATGGAGTTGATTTTTTCCTCTAAATGGTCCTCAGGTGACTTGCTTGAGGTAATAGATGGCGCATAGGACGTAGATTTAGAGGCTGCGCGAGGTAATGAATTGCTGGACGAGGTTGAAGGAGTAATCAGACGACTGGAATTTGTAGGGGTTGGTATCACAGGGCTGGGAGGACTGGACGTTTCGGGGACTGAGGGACTAGAACCTCGCGCACTACTCGCAAAATCGGGCGACCGAGGCGAAATGGAAATTGAATCATCTGAACCATCACAAAAGGAACGACCTTCATTCGAATCCCGCAATTGCTTCGGTGAATATAAACTCACAAACGACCCTTCATTGGGCATTTTGGGAAGTGAAGGACGATCAGCAATTGTTTGTTCTTGCTGCTTGTCCGCTTGTATCTCGGCGGAGGAAATATCTTGTTTCGCGGGGAGAACAGGGGTTTTGCGAACACCCTCGTCATTGCTGATGGCGGCAGCTTGAACGTAATGCTCAAGTGGCAAGCTCTTGCTTGATTGAATACCTCGCGGGCTGTTTCCCGTAGTTTCTAAACTTGAAGCCGGTTTTTTGATGAATTGCGAATAATTTCCCTGTTCGTCAACTTTAAGTTTGATAACGCTAGCAGGAGAGTCTGCGGTAACTGGGCTCCCAGAACCATCGACGTTTGGGACACCATTGGCCATTGCATCAAATGCGGGAGACTTGACACGAGTAACACTTATAGACATACTATTGGGATGATGAGCTCGATTCTCCATTCCTGGAACTGGCATCTGAGACTGTTCCTCACAACCATTTCCAGATAGCTGGTGTAGAGTTGCTCTGAAAGGCAAACTGGGGCTATTGGCAGAACCAGATGTAGATTGCTTCTGGCGAGAGAGATTTGAATTGGAGACAGGAGTGTCTGATAAACAGCAAATGCTGGTATCATCTGAATTTGTGTTACTGTTAGCATCAGTGTTGCCAGGTTTATCCCAAGAAGCCAAGCCACCAGATTGTGGCTTGGTCTGTGCAAATGAAAGCTTCTTTATGTTGATTGCTTTCATGTCCATGGCAGGTGCGCGCATAATTGGAGTTGGTGTAATAAGTAGACTGTCTGCTCCAATGCCTGTATTATTGAAAACCCCATGATTGTTGGCTTGGGTAGGTGTTGTTAGTGGTTCAGGAATCCCATGTGGGGAATCGCCGCTGTTCGAATGAGGCTTGATAGTACCTTCATTTTTAGGGGTGGATGATGTCTGGATCTCAAGAGACCGCCTCCAGTCATTTTCAATGGCCATTTTACGTGCTTGGGAATTCCATGTCGCAAAGTCCGATTCAATCGTTTCCATATCATCTATCCAATTCTCGGGGAGGGAGTCCGAACGTCCCTCAAGCTCATCGAGAACTCTGTCCATTTGGACTCCCAGAGCCAAGACCTTCGTTTCAAGCTGTCGGCGAGCGGCCGCGAAGGACTCCTTGGAAAATAGCGGGTCATCAAGTTCAGGTAGCATACCCAGTTTGAGCCGCTTCAAAGCGACGTCAATGGATGACCTTACGGCCTCAAGTCCACGAAGGAGCTCCGGAATCTGACGCAAAACGCTCAGTCGAATGTCCCAAGTAGCCAGCAGATTGTTCAGCCTTGAGAGGACGGGAAGGGCCTGAAGAATCGTCGCAGTCACAACAGCAGTAAAATCGCTCAATTGTACATATGACAACGGTTTCACCTCGATCGATACGGTACTGTGGGAGGATATTGGACGTGAACGAGATGGTATATGCACATTGAGAACGTGTTCCTTGAGTGCCTCGACGTCCAACGTATCCATGTCATCTCTAATTTCCTCCGCCCTGTTCTCATACTGCTCGATAACGTCTATTGAAAGACTGCCAAAATAAACGTCTCGAATTCCATTGGCGATTGAACCATCTCCCCGAGCAGGAGATGGAGGCAAGAAACCTGTGCCGAGGCCGGCGTCGCGCCTTGACGGCCAGGTCCACAGCAATACTTCCGCGTACCATTCTCTCAGTTTCTGGGCTGCAAGGGCGGCTCTGATACCAAATGCCCGCTCAAGGGTTGAGACACTAGCAATGCTCCTTGTCAAGGCATCCGAGGGTGTATTTTCGTTGGAGGGAACCGCATCTGCGACAGACAACGCTTCCAATGTGGCTTGTGGGGATAAGTTCGATAGCAAAGGGTCGAGCTCAAGGGCAATAAACTGGTTTCTTCTCTCGGGCGACCGAGGGCGTTTCGGGGAGGGCGAACGTGTTTTCGAGGCAGATGGAGTGAGGCGTAGTGCCGGTGCCAACAGCTCAAATGGGTTATCAGCCATTTTCTTTGTCCGAGGGGTGCATGGCGGGGTATTAATCTTGGACGGCTTGCGGGAGGCGGGAGCGAAAGACGGCGGGAGATCCGGATAAGAACGTGGACCAATCAAACTGTGGTTAAGCGCGCAGGATATCTAGCATATCTTGACGGAAATTCAGGCAGGGTTGTGGATCGGCCGTGCGGTTCAAAGGAATGGGTCCACAGTGTGATCTCCTGTTTGAAGATGGTGAAACGAATGCGGTGAAATTAGTAGTGAGCGGACGGCACTCAAGAAACGTCGCGAGTCTCGAATATGCGTAAGAAAAGAATGTCGGGGAAAAAGTGTTGATTTAAGAGAGCAGAGGCGGGTGAATACATGAGAATAAAATGCGGATAAAGAACGAATGGAATACCAACAGAATTGATGAAAGGACCGCCTCTTTTGATTGAAATAGACAACAATGAGGAATGGAAGATGAAGCGATGTCAACGCGAGCGAAGCAACAGCAGAAGAGAACAAGGATGAACCCTCCTGGCTTAGCTCAGCTTCAGCCATGAGGTGAGGTTGAATCAAGCTCTAGAAGCTAAGCTTAATTTAGTTTAGCTGACACCCGATAAAGAGTGCGCACAGACCACGCCCTATTTTTGGATGCAAGGAGCATCGATCTCCATCACCTTTGACTAAGACCTCACCGCCACAGATGTTAAGCTCTTGCGATGGCAGCATTTACAACATACTAGCTGCGCCAGATACTCTATCCATCTGAAGTCTGAGACCACAGTATTGCTTGCGTTGAGCGTCAAAGAATCTGATTAGTAATCAGGTCGCGTAAGTTCTTGGCGGCGGAGCTTCGTGTTATCAACTTTAGTCGAGGAATGGTTTGGTGATCCCCTGTGAAGATCCACGACTAGTCAAGGCATAGCGACTGTGAATAGGACGTACGTAGCTTTTCAATCCTTTCTTGAAGCCTCTAGCGATGAACCTACAAGATGAGGTTTCGAAGCCAGTTAACCAACATTGCTACATTTACTAGTACGTCTTTCTCTTCGGAAGGCTTTCTCAAAAAAGAGATACTTACTTCTTCCCAGAATTTACTGCATCGCTCTCTTCTCTCGGAAAGATTTGTTGGGTGCGACTTGAGGAGGAGCATGTACGCTTCACCATCATTCCCGACCAAGGAACCCAGGTCTGGGCACAGCTACCAATTGTACGTGAGACGTGTCTGTGAGGAGGCAGCGCGATAGTCTCTCCACCCTCACCTACTCCGAAAATGGAAGTGTTAATATCAATCGTCAGGAAACAATATTCGACTCCTACTCGTTGTCAGCCGCTGCAGATGTGATCAACCTGGAAGTTCCAATGGCGGCTCTTTATCGGGCCCTCAGATCAGCAACGGACGCCACTTCAGCAACCTTACGCCTTACCAAAAAGGGATCCCAGCCTCTTCTTGCTCTGACGGTCATCAGCTCCTCGTGGACGGATGGCAAAAATGCATTAGGCGTTTCCCCTGCCACCGGGCCAGCCTCACGAACCCAAGCTGGAAGTGCGGGCCCTCCACCGACTCTCACTGGACAAGAGGGCGGTGTCCAGGTGGGACCTCGTGAACGAGAGACTTTGATTACCCAGGAAGTGCCCGTGCGCGTTCTACATCCATCCGTCGTGGAGTCACTGCACGAACCCCGCTGCCGCGAACCTGACGTCAACATCGTGCTACCCAGCTTGATCCAACTGAAAAGCATCTCAGAGCGATTCAACAAATTAGCCACCGACACGATGCGAGGAAACAGTAGTGCCGGCCTTGTTGGGAGTGTAAGTTCGGCACCAAAGCTGGAGTTAAGCGCGAACATGCACGGCTCTTTGAGATTGGGGATCGCGACAGATACCCTGAAGATATCAAGTGTATGGACTGGCCTGGTTAATCCAGAGCTTGATCCGCGGCAATTCTCCCAAAGTGAACCGAATCAGTTACCTGGCGAACGTATGAGAGTGCTAGGTGGGGAGAATGGAGAAAACGACGAGGGATGGGCCACTGTAAGGATTGACGGCAAAGACTGGGGCCGCGTATTAAGTGTTGGGCGGCTGAGTCCGCGAGTCGTCGCATGTGAGTATATGGTGATGCACCGTCCCGGTTTCCGGATGATTTCTTATTGTTTGGTTATCTTCTTCACTGAAACTAATTCTTTTTGCCCAGGTTTCATTCACAATACGGCCTTGATCTTATACGTATATCTCCAGGATAGCTGGGACGGGGATCAGTCCTGCTTAACCGTGAGTAATATATGCCTACCCACAAATCATTGAGAGTAGGAAGACTAACCAAAGGTCTAGTACTATATTAATTCTTACAGCACCTGAAGTGGTTCTAAACCACATAGATCCGTCAAACTCGCCATTTGTGCTCCAGTAGCTGAAGACGACGTATTTCTGAGAATCTATACTATCAGATGTACGAAATCTCTGACCACTGTTGTCCAATGGTTAATTTATACAGGCCAATGTGTCCAAGGTAATGAAACCGCGCCACGCCCAAAGCCCGTATTTCTCCTACAGTCCAGTCAGACTGAAATTAACAAAAAGATGCCAACAGCTATGCCCATCCATATTAGAACTGTATATTTACTGCAAATACATACCTTTCGCTGAAAATAATGCGAAGAATGGCAGCAGGATTTTCAACAAAATTAGATCAAAATTTATTCAAAAGCGTCGTATAATACACATCTTGACCTTTGAAATAGAAAGCAAAAGCCAAAGCTAAAAGAAAAACAAACAAAAACAGCACACACAAGCTGTGTGACCTTCCCAAATCCCCCTAATTAGAAATAGTATAAGAACAGTATCAGAATGGAAAGAGACCAGAAAGCGTAAAAATAACAGTAGAAAACATGGCCCGTTGAGGCAACACAAGATCAAGTGAAGAATCATATTCCAACGGCATTGAATAACCATTGCTCATCAAGGCATGCACTGTTCATATCCCAAAAAATTCAGCATAGCTGTGGCTTCAGAGGTATTGCATTGCATCAAATGCAAAGGCCGAAAAAGCAATAATGAGGACACCAGTAAATGTAGTATCTATGGTTGGTTCCCTTTTCCCAAGTGAACATCGCAAACAACGCTTTTGCTGGATGCAAAGTACTCAATTCACAGAGAGATGAGGACAAAGCAGAATGCCCGTATGAATGAGTTCGCCATGTAATCTGTGAAATGTGGTAGTCATGTTGAGATCATTTTGCCATGACATCAATATAACCCCGGCCCTTTCTTCGAGCTTTCATAGTGCCAGCCTTTCTTGCTTGTGGGGCACCGAGAAGATCATCAATAGAGCTGGCATTGCTTAATGAGGTACCAGGTCGCGATGGCGGTCCAGTGGGGGCACCAGCCGATACTGATCGTGGCATTGGACGTGGACTGTTGGACGGTGGACCTAAAGAACTAGATGGCGGTGTGGGTAATGGCGCTATGCCGGTGTGCGGGGCGGACACTGCCCCCCCTGGGACGGTTGAAGGCCCCGGTCGTCCATTCGCGAGATTGGATATTGTAGGTGGCTGGGCGGTGCTCACGGATCGGCTGGGCGGTGCAGAGCCTTTGGGAGGAGGAGGGGCTGCAGCCGGGGCAGTGGCATCTTCGGGATTTCTTTTATCAACCCATCTTTGTAACTCTTTATCGAAATAGAACGTATTCTCATCACCCAGATCAGCGCGCACCGGACCATTGGTATCTTTCTTTCCAAACCATCCAGAAAACCAGCCCTTTTTTTCGGAACTACTGGAGGGTCGTTTGGCTACACCTTATTAGTTATTGCTGGTACGGACTTAGATGACTGGCGGTACTTACCATCTGCTTCCGCCGCTTTTTTGAACGCTTCAGCTGTTTCGCGGACGTTTCTATCCTTCTCTGAAGCTCTGAGTTGGCCTGCTCGAGCCATGAAATCGTCATCGTCATCATCCATGAAAGACTTCTTTTTAGGCTTTTCTCCTTCCAAGTGCTCAGTGTCCAAAGCGTCCACTGAGTACGAAGGAGGTTCATAACCGGTACTCAAGGTCGGCGGCTCAAAAGTGGTGGGCTGGTATCCACTCTGGTCATAAGTCGTCGGCTCAACCTTGGTTTCAATGTCATCGGCTGTAGGCTTTATTGATGGCATGTAACCCCCTTGGCCAAAACCAAAGCCGGTAGAAGACGTTGACATGGCGGGTGTTTCACTAGTAGGGGATAGAAGCTGAGGAGAATAAACCTCTTCCACTGGTGCGAGGTGTACGTGATTCGGTGGAGCGCCGGTGGCATGAGAGCCAATTGCTGCGGGCGAAGTATAAATATTACTTGGAAGCGAACCATAACCATTGTTATCCAATGGTGTCGGAGAATCTTGAGAGTTGCGTCGTTGCGAGTATGCACGTCCTCCCGCTTGTGAGGGAGACCTTTGAGCATCCAGGGATCGACGCCCACGAGACTGTTCGGGAGATGAATAAGGAGGATAAGGTTGGTTATTTGGGGCATATCGAGAACTAGATGAGGAGGGCGGGATCGTCTGAGAAGAGAAGTATGATCCATATCCCTCTGCAACCGAAGGAGACCTACTGATGGGCGGAGTCCCAGCAATTTTAGCGAATGGTCCAATGTCCCCTTCTCCACCTTTTCCAGAACCACTCGGCACTACCTCATTATCATCACCAGAAACGAAGCTGTTGAATTTGGCCCACATTGACCCTGACACCTTTTCCATGCTGGGTTTCATTATCCAGGACGATGATCCGTCTGCAGGAGCTTGTCTCAGACGGTGTGATAACTCATCTAGTTCGGCGAAGAATGCTTGATGGTAATACGGCGACTTTGAATTCGATTTCGCCGTGGCTATGGAAACGATAGCTTCGCAATATTGTTGAGCTTCGGATTTATGGCCCTCTTCGGACAGATACAATGCATGTTGGAGTTTGAAAGCTTGCAGATGAGGTAACATCGGGGATGGCGAAGCAGCTAGTACAGTTGTTGCGAATTCGTAGATTTCGGTCAGTAAACAAGCTCCACGGTCCAACATGAAGGTCGAGGGATTCCGCCAATGGTCTGCGCCTAGAAGTACTATACTGGCTTGAGGGTCCTGTACGCCACCAAAAATAGGACCGGCGGATGTCCCTGCGATTAAGGAGCAAAGATGTGATGCCTCAACTCTTCCATATGATGCAAGGAGCCGACCCAGTGCCAATAAAGCTTCGTGGTCTTGCGTACTTTTGTTCTTCAAAATTAATTTGACAGTATCTTTCCATTTGTTCAGGCCCTCAAGGGCATCTTTCGTAGCGCCCGGGCCTGAGTGCACGTTAATCATCTGGAGGCCAGCTCGCGCAGATGGAGGTACGAGCTCGTCAATGCTCTCCTCAAAATTGCCCGCGAATACTTCGTATAGTACGGCTAGAGATTCGGTATTTTCCCCTAAAGACCGAACCTCGCGACGAGTGAATTCCTGAATAACCTGCTTCCACACAGATTTGTCTAACGTAGATGAAATTAACATTGCGTGACCCCACAAGCGATGATCGACTGCCTCCCAAACCGCTTTTAGTCGGTCACCAGCCTCGAGACTCTTATGGATAATTTCAACGCTGAGAGCATTGGTAGGTTCCGGTTGCAAGGACCCACTGGCAGAGTAATTGGCGCCCGAATACTCATATTGGGAGCTTGTAATCTCTGGAGAGAATAAACTCTGAAGGCTCGCCTCGGCGGCAGGAGAATCCCTCAGCACACCATCATGTTCTACTAGGACCCTCACGGTTTTCCATAGTAGTATAGTGTCTTCGTGACGATGTTGCTGCACGCCATCTGCTTGGGCCATGTCCGTTGACGCGGCACTTTCAAAGGTAGATATCATGGCAGATAGCCAGGCCAAGACATCTTTCTTTTTAGATTTAGATTTCAAGGGTCCGGGGAATTTGTCAAGGAGCTCGCTATGTGGAAGGAACTCGTTGACAGGGCGTGTTTTGATGTCCCCCAGAACTGGCTTGATCCGGGGAACCAGCTGGCCAGTTGCATATCTAGGAATATGTTTCGGGAAAGTAGTCAATACGGACCCACCAAACCCAAATCTGAAAATCGGTGCTCCTTTCCATCGCTCAAGAGGGTCATGTTCCTGACCATCCGTGGGAGTAACAAAATCCATAGCCGGAGCAGAGTTGCTATTCCCAACCGGGGCATAAGTAGACTGCAACGGGGCAGGTTGTATTGACGACCTTGAGCCATGAACTGACGCTGGTCTTACATAAGGGTCCTGGTTTGATACGGCAGAACTATGGAGAGGCATCATCTTGCCTGGAGACTGCGTCATTGATCGTTTGGGAGGAACAATTTGGGAATCGGACCCGAATTGGGAAACACGGGATGCCGATACCATAGACGTTGCCTGAAATGAGTCTCGTTTTCGGGGCGGCGAAGGATACTGTTTGACAGGCTCATGTTGTGCCAAGGGACTCGATGTACGGGGTTGGAATGGAAGTGTATTGACAGAGGTTTGGACATTGGGGGAGTGCGAAACGTAAGAGGGCGGACCAGCTATCCCAAGAGGCTGGGGTGGTGCAGGGGAATAACGTGGAAACGGGACTGCTTTTGTAGGCGGTTGAAGAGGAGGATGGGGTGAATAACGCGAGGACGTTTGAACCGGCTGTGGAGGTGGGACCGGGAGCGTGGAATAAGGATCCACACGCGCCGGAGGTTGCAACTGGAATTGAGAATAAGGGGCGCTAATCGACGGTGGAGAAGAAACAGGCGGTGCCGCCGGGGTCACCGGCGCAATTGGCATATTGTTGGGCGGTTGGGGGGCATTTGTTTGCGGAGTGTATCTCCCACGGGTGGATGGGCGAGATCTCGGTACTACTGGAAGTTCTTCAAAAAAGCTCCCAGATCTAACAGGCTCTTTGCTCGATGGAGATACTGTATCGAAACCTGAAGGTGGTGGCTGGGCTGCGATCGGCGAAGTCCCCAAGGGTGGAGGCATGTGGGAGGAACTGTCCGGGCGGGATCCCGACATGGAACTACTACGAGGGGGTGGATTCGCCCCAATCGGCGCCGTGGACCTGCGAACAGGAGCATGTTTTGGCCGTATTTCAAACGGTACGTCATATGGAGATTGGTATCCGGCCTTCGGCCGATTCGAAAAACTCTCGACCGTTGAATTTTCTTGAGGAATTGCTGTATGCGAACCTGAATGGTAATCCTTCACTGATAAGCCTCCAAGCATCTCCAAGGACGACGGCTGATGTGGAGTGTATGGATTGACCTGAGGCCGTTCAACCTGGTCTCGTGAAACATCATTCGCAAGTCCGGGTGGGTAACTCGTGTCGTCCGTATTAACAGCATTGGTTGATACATCAACGCTTTCATCTTCCATCAACATATCATCATCCTCTAACAATGCTCTCCACCGCTCGGCCAGTTCCTCCTCCCCAATATCCTCAGTTACATTCGTCGGCTTCACCAATGGTGTTTCGTCTGATTTCCCCTCTTGAGTAGCAATATTAGATGGGTGGGGAGCAGTATCCGTCGTTGGGCCAGTTTTTAGGGCTGACGGGATTTCGGCCGCAAATTCACGCTGTATTTCAGAGGAATGTGTAGGATCTGACTGTACTGGCGCCAAGCTAAAAAAATCGTCTCCTGCGGACTCATCGGTTTGAAAAAGTGCATCGATCGTATTCGCCTGCTGGTTCTGCTCGGAGGACTGCTCATCTCCTCCGTTTACAATTGAGATTTCTTCATAGAAACGGGACTCAGAATCTAGGGAATCGACCCAGGGTCCAGTTTGCGTATTGATCTGCTTGGAAAAGTCGATGGCACCCTGTTCATCACCTGTAAATGCGTTTTCCCATGCGCCACCTTCGGTGCTACCGTTTCGGGATGAACGGGACTCAGCCAAAAAGTGGGAGGACGGCGGCTGTCCGTGAGTTTCAATAGGAGGATCCTCGGTCGCCGTTTCATTACCGGGAGTTTGCCCAACCATCGCCTGGAAATCGATATTGTCATCATCGGGAAACGGACTTGTCCTATCATCGTCTGAACCTTTGAACGAGTCGATCCAGGAAAGGGCCGTGCCTGAGTGTACAGAACCAACATCTGGTGTCCTGTCAACCTCACCATCGGGGTTACTCTTCTCCACATGGCCACCGTTTGGTAGTTCCGCATCATGCCCAAATGCCCCTTGCGCGTCATCCAAAATTCCATTATTATCACAAATGTCACCATGCGCATAGGTCTGCGGAGAATGATCTTTCGGTTCGGGACCACCCAGCGGGCTCAGAGTAGAGTCCGAAGTCGGAACAGGAGCAGAGGTGAAGGTGAGCATTTCGTGTTGAGCGAGGCCGGAAAGGTCATCAGGCCTATAAGCCGGATTCCATGATCCAGGCTGCAGCGCATATGTGGATAGGCCATTGGTATAGGCCGGCACCGAATCGTCTGCCATTAGGAATTGTCCTTCGTTTCTATCGGCCTTAGGAATTGGGGTTCTCGTTGGCAAGGAAGGAGGCAAAAGAGGGCCCGGAAGAGAAAATGCAACCAGCTCGAAATATGGTGGTTGATGCTGGCAACCCTCAGCACTGGTGTTCAATCATGACCGTAGTGAATGTGCCTACTGATGTGCCGTGCCAGAAAAGAAACCGGACACCTTGGAGACAAGGAGGTTCTCGTTTGTTGCTCGAGTCCAACGGCCGTCTGCCCAATGAGCGGCGATGACACGCCACGGATCAACAGCGGGCCGAAATTGGCCAGGTAAACATCAATTCATCGGCTTTTCAGGACGGAAGCGTTCAGGGGACACCGCTTCAAAGCGAAAAAGGAACGAAGTCCAGGTGATAACCATGCGAACGAGGACTAGAACTGTACAAGTATCTTCTACGATCAACAAGCTGTAAATCTTCCGTTGCAGTCGTGTCCGGAACATGGTAATTCCGCCAACTTGATCCGTGACTGCGCCACAGAGCAGACGTGCCGTCACGTGGCTGGTGGGTGTGGCATCCATGTTGCTGTCATCATCGGTGATCAAAAGACAGCGCAGGCATCCGCATATTGTTCGGGACGGGCGACTTTTGGCGTATGAACTGACGATTGACACGATTTCTACAGGCTTTGATGGCACAGTGAACTTGGGCTTATGTTTTGCATATCTACTGCCTTTACCTAATATACCACAATTGACTGCCGACTGCATTCACTGCGAGCTCCGTTGACTACCACACGGTCTACAGATGCCGGATCAAACAACAATATGAACACTTCCCTAATGATGCGATAGACGTTCTCTCACCATGGCATCTTCAGATTCTTACCACCCGCTTGATTCGGGAATTCCTTCAGTCCCCTCAGACTCCGATGACGATCTCAATCTGGAGGAACTCGGCGCCGGAACGTCGAAATCGCGATCGAGTCATGATTATGCATCTAAACGGGGCCACGAAAGGAATTGGTCGAGTCCGGGGATTGCATTGAGGAATATTAGGACCTCTGCTCGAAATCGTCTGCGGAACAGAGGCGCGGGGAATGCCGGACGTCGGGAACAAGATGAGGACCTGGACACCCTGCTTTTTGACCATGAAGATGAAGGTCAGAGGTCGTCTCGTGCTGCCTCAAGTTCTGCAGATGACAATGCGCCACTTCTTAGCGGGTCCAATCAGGATTATCCCTCTGCAGGTCGTTCTTCGAAGGCGGACGGATTCTACGCAAATCTGGGTTCTAAGTTGAGACTCCCTGGGTTCAAGGCGTCCTCTTCAGCGCGAGATTCCAACAACAGCAATCCTAGCAGACCGCATTCCTCGCAGTTGAAACCAACTCGATCGGTGCTCGTCGGCCAGCAGCAAAGCGTTCGATATCCAGCCAACGTTGTGTCAAACGCAAAATATACCGCCTGGAGTTTCCTTCCACGGACTTTGTATAATGAATTTTCTTTCTTTTTTAACATTTACTTTCTTCTCGTTGCCCTTTCCCAGATAATCCCGGTCCTGAGAATCGGTTATATGTCATCGTACATTGCACCCTTGGCCTTCGTGGTAACAATATCCCTTGGCAAGGAAGCACTAGACGACATCGCCCGGCGGAGAAGGGACGCTGAGGCAAATTCAGAGGAATACACAGTTTTAGCTTTTCAGTTGAACCCGTCCCGCGTGCCCCGAGATGAGATTGATTCTGGTACGGGCAACCCTTTTGAGGTCATGAAAAAATCAAAGGAACTCAAAGTTGGAGATATTTTGAAATTACGAAAGGACCAACGGCTTCCAGCCGACGTCGTAATTCTACAATCTCTGCACACTGAGTCTTTGATTACCGGGGAGAACTCTCGGGGATCCGTTGCCGAAAACTATTCCGCTGGTACAGCTCATGATCACGAGGGTTCCGTGGATACCTTTATACGTACTGACCAGTTGGATGGCGAAACCGACTGGAAATTACGGGCTGCTTCTCCTCTTACTCAGACTCTAGAACTGTCGGAATTCCGTAGAATTCGAATCACAGCCGGAGGTCCCGAAAGAAATGTCAACGAGTTTGTCGGGAGAGTGGAACTTGTTCCGTCTTCTCAATTGTACGATTATGCCGCGGAAACTGGCAATAGCAATGAGATACCCAAAGCTTCGCAAGTGCAATCCGCGCCTCTCACCATCGATAACACAGCTTGGGCAAATACTGTTTTGGCCTCGAACACCACGACACTTGCGGCGGTTGTATATACAGGCTCGCAAACCCGGTCAGCAATGTCTACTTCTCCTTCCAGGTCCAAAGTTGGCCTCCTTGAATACGAAATCAACAGTTTAACAAAGATACTATGTGTTTTGACGTTGTCTTTGTCTGTCATTCTCGTTGCACTGGAAGGGTTCCAGCCCACAAACGATAAAAAATGGTACATTGCGATCATGATTTATCTTATACTCTTCTCAACCATCATCCCTATGAGTTTACGAGTAAACTTGGATATGGCGAAGTCGGTGTACGGAAGGTCTATTGAGCGAGATAAAGGAATTCCTGATACGATTGTGAGAACCAGCACTATCCCGGAGGATCTTGGGAGGATAGAATATCTTCTTTCCGACAAGACGGGCACATTAACCCAAAATGGTATGGTTTATGAGACACTATTAATTGACTTCATTATAAGCTGATTATATCTAGAGATGGAATTGAAGAAAATCCATGTAGGGACTGTGTCTTACGCGAATGAAGCGATGGAAGAAGTTGCAACATATGTACGGCAAGGCTTCTCTGCCGGCTCTGATCCCAACGAACCCGAATTAACGTCCTTTGTCACGCCATCATCAGTGAATGCACCTCAATTGGGTATGCCTGGAACTACTCGCACACGGCGAGAAATCAGCTCTCGAGTAAGGGATTTGATTATGGCCCTCGCCATATGTCATAACGTTACCCCAAGTTCAGATGAAAAGGACGGCAAATCTATCACAACTTATCAAGCCTCGTCACCAGATGAAATCGCAATTGTAAAATATGCCGAAGAGGTAGGCGTCCAACTCGCCTATCGGGACAGGCAGAAAATATTGCTTCGCTCTGTGGAATCCGGCAAGATTGTTGTAAGGGCCCGGATATTGGAGATATTCCCATTTACATCGGATAGCAAACGGATGGGCATAGTTGTTCAATTTTCGGATACCCAGGAGGCAGAACAGTCTCAGGGCGAGATTTGGTTCTTCCAAAAGGGTGCCGACACAGTGATGTCTTCCATCGTGGCAGCTAATGACTGGCTCGACGAAGAAACGGCCAACATGGCTCGGGAGGGCCTCAGAACCCTAGTGGTTGGCAGGAAAAGAATTTCTCAAGAGCGGTACCAAGAGTTCTCCAAGAATTACAAACAAGCGTCTTTGTCTTTGAGCTCGCGGGACTCTTTGATGTCGAAAGTTGTTCAGAGCTACCTTGAGTGTGACGTGGAACTTCTCGGAGTCACAGGCGTGGAAGACAAGCTTCAAAAAGATGTGAAACCATCGCTTGAGCTTCTACGAAACGCCGGTGTTAAAATATGGATGCTCACAGGTGACAAAATCGAAACTGCGCGATGCGTGGCCGTCTCTTCAAAGCTGGTGTCTCGCGGCCAATATATTCATACAGTTTCCAAGCTGAAAGATCTTGAGTCGGCACAAGAAGCTCTCGACTTTCTCCGGAACAAAACCGAAGCGTGTTTGCTCATTGACGGCGACTCATTGGCACTGATGTTGAACCAGTTTCGCTCGTCTTTCATATCAGTCGCAGTTCTGCTGCCTACTGTAATCGCTTGCCGTTGTTCTCCGACGCAAAAGGCCGAAGTTGCGCTTCTGATTCGACGGCATACCAAGAAACGAGTCTGCTGCATAGGAGATGGTGGCAACGATGTGTCTATGATCCAAGCCGCGGACGTTGGAATCGGCATCGTGGGGAAAGAAGGCCGCCAAGCGTCTCTCGCGGCCGATTTCAGCATCACCCAATTCCACCATCTCACGAAACTTCTTGTCTGGCATGGCCGTAACTCCTATAAGCGGTCTGCGAAATTGGCCCAGTTCATTATGCACCGAGGCTTGATAATAAGCGCATGCCAAACCGTGTACAGCATCGCGAAACATTTTGAACCCAAAGGCCTGTTCATCAACTGGCTCCTGGTCGGATATGCAACCGTTTACACCAACGCACCCGTATTCTCCCTTGTTCTTGACCGGGACGTTGATGAGGAGCTCGCAAATCTTTACCCGGAACTCTACAAAGAATTAAAATCCGGCCGGAGTCTCAGTTACCGATCGTTTTTCACCTGGGTTCTCGTGTCAGTATACCAAGGCTCGGTCATTCAAGGCTTCTCCCAGCTCCTGGTCGATGCAACTTCAGGACCCAGGCTCATAAGTGTCTCTTTCACAGCCTTGGTCCTGAACGAACTGGCCATGGTTGCCATATCAATCACAACATGGCACCCAGTAATGATATTTTCTATCATCGGTACCGCACTCGTCTACGCTGTGAGCGTGCCTTTTCTAAAAGATTATTTCGATCTGGGCTACGTGATCACTTTGGGTTGGGTTTGGAGAGTTGCGGTTGTATGTGCTATATCACTGATTCCAGTATGGGGTGTGAAGTTTATTAGCAGGACCTGGAGTCCTCCGAACTATCGTAAGGTTAGAGGCTGATTTAATAGTATATCAAACATTACAGGCGTTGTTTGGGAATGAAGAGGGGGTTAGAATCTACATCATAGCATCATGGCGTGGAATCTTTGTTTGTATAGGTATATCTGGGTTTCTTTTTTTCTTGTTCTTTCTCTGCTTTTTCTTTGGATGAGATTTGTATATTTCTTTTTGTATACGCAATTTTATCCTTGGATCAAATGGCCAGTTCAAGCTAGAGAAAACCGGGCTGTCTGGTTGATGGATATACAAGATGTCACCTGGTAGCTTGTGAGATCTGTAATGCTTTTCCATGCTCTGGCACCAGAAGAGTTTGCGTTGAATGTTCAGGTCATTAAACTTCAAATTAATATATGTACAAACAACGAGATCAAAGCATTAGCAAGGCATGAGTGGAAGGATGCAGCACTTAACAACATATGAATAAATTAGCAAACAGGCTAAAGGATCAACTCACATCGAAATGCAACGCACGGATCTAGAGACCGAATACTAAGTGAAGAAAACAACCTCACTCAAAATGCCATATGCAGTGAAGTCATGGCCTAGCGAAACAATTCATAAAAGAGATCGTAACAGGGGCATCCCCAATTCACCGAGGGCCCGTCAGAGAGCTTCGAGAAGTGTTTCCGTACCCACCGAGGCCATTATTGCCTCCTCCGCTTCCACCTCCACCATGCAATCGCGCTCTCAGTCTTTCCTGCGCAGAAGCACCGGACTGGGTACGGTCTGGCCCGGGTCGAGTCAGCGAGGCTTGAGCTGCTTGATACGAGCCGGCCCTCTGACTAGGAAGTGGCCTTGCACCACCGACAGGCGGGGTGTTTGTTAGCGGTTGACGTGGCGCCTGTGATCGATCGAATGGATGACGAGGCGTGCTCGACGGTGAGGGACGGCCGGGTAAACTTGATGCAGAGGGTTTATATCCTGAAGATTGCGGTGGGTTGGCGCCCCGACCTAATCGTAGACTCGATGTTTGGGATTGTGCCGGCGGCGCGGCGGACGGCGCGGGGTCACCCCATAGATCACCCAGGCCCCCGCGCCCTCCTCCTCCGCCACGACCAGCTGGCGCGTTCGGGTGAACACCTCCGTAGCCCTGTAAAGATGCTTGTGTAGCAACGGTGGGAGGTGGGGGTTGCGGGGATTTAGGGTCGGGAGGAAGCCATGGAGGAAAACGGCGGCCTTTTTCGGTATAGTATCCACGCAAGACGTTGGAGATGTGGGAGTTATCTTCGTGGTCTGGGTCGTCTGTTTCATCGCCAGAGGAGAGGGCGCGTCGGAGAGATGTAAAGCGGGTGCTGAGGTTGGAGATTGCGGTAGAGGAGGTAAAAGATGAGAAGTATGAGGACATGCTTATGGGTCGGGTGAGGTTCTAACCTCTGCGGCGATATTTAGAAGTCTTTTTGACACTTTCTGAAGCAGAGAGGTCTGTCCCACCGTCAGAGCGTATGTTCTGTGGCTGTTGAATGATCTGGAGTGCCTCTGACCATGGGGTTTATGGCTGTGTGAAGTTAAAACCAGAGGGACAGTAAGTCAGTGTTATCAATGGAGACTTCTCTGATGTAGGATGTGAAGGTAAACAGACAGTTTCCTTGAGTCTAACAATCTGAGCAAAGTGAAGAGGACCTCTTCTCACGGTGGTTGAAGATGAAGGGGTTTGAATGCTGTCATGCAGTTGAAACCCACCACAAAGCCACACTCTCCTGTCAACATCTTCCCTCAGATAAGGCTGAACTGCTATCTCACTATCAATGACCTCTGATATGTTACAGTCTTTCCCATTTCTCACTCCGGAAGAGTTCAGGTCAATATGCGTTTCATTTACAGAACATGCCAATTCATATCCAGGCAATCTTTCAGCATTGAGATGGACCAGTGTAAAGCATGATAACCAGGTACATGAGACGGAATGCAGTATATACACAGAACAGCACCAACTAATATCACCTTCTCTCCTCCTGCTTCTCCAGGATGGAATCACAGTGCTGGTTATCTCCATGATGGTGGATTTGCCTCCATCAGCATCTTTGTGCGGGCAGGACGGTGACAAGGAATGCTGTCTCCAGGAAGAGCTCATAGAGGATGATGATCCTGTCGGCATACCACTTCTCTTATGGTTATATGCCTGAGAACCGGCACTTGCTGACGCTATGCTGTAGGAGATGCTCATCAGATTGTCAGCTCCTCCATCGCGGAGAACAATCGAGGTAGAATACAACATTATTCTATCGCCGACTTATCAAGTCCCAGTGTTGCACTTCTTCTTTCGAGGCGCCTCATACACTGGGCAAGATGCACTGGGTCTTATTTACGAACATCTTGTTCCATCGGCATATCGATCGGATCTAAGGCAGGTGGGAATCATGGGAGGAATCAGCATGACCGTGCGCAACTATGATCAAGGAAACCGGGGGACACGATATATGCTAATATTGACGTAGAACCACCCAGTATCAGGCATTCCGGTATATTTCATTCATCCATGCAACACAGCAAGTGCCTTGGAAACCACCCAAGGGATTGCAAAGCCTACGATATATACATACTTGCTGCTCTGGCTTGGCTTGGTCGGCAATTGTGTCGGCCTTTCTGTGCCAAAAGAGCTCTTTGCATCTATGAAAGAGCATCCCAAGTTCGAAATCTGAGAGAGAGCCCAGAAGAAGGAAACTATTAACACTGCGTATGCCTCTTTAGCGCGTATTTATGGGTTTGTTCCACGAGAGCTGGATTCGCTGGAAACGTGGCTAAATTGCTCTCACTGCTTCATTCCACCAGACGAGAGTCGAAAATGGAAAGGCGATCTCTGATACCGGATTGTGCCTTTCAAACTGGCTCACGGTGACCATGATTTATGTGAATGTATTTATCATGATCCGATATAATCCTACTATCGACAATCCCATATACGCCAGGCCACATTTAGGTCCCGCACAGTATCAATCACTTTTTTAAGCTCCTCGAGACGGTCATGCGAAAATTCTCTCCTTTTCTGGGGCTTCCGTCTCGTATTCGATCTCGATCCGAGCGCCCTTCTTCCTTGGTGTAGGGGCTGGTGCTCCCCGCTTCCTCTTGGTGCTAGGGGTGGGTTTCTTCGGCCGCGCTTTATCTTCGCTGCCCTCCTCATCCTCTTCACTGTCGCCTTCGCTTTCATCCTCATCTTCATCAAGACTGTCATCCCCGCTTCCTTCGCCAATCCAATCTTCTATATCCTCCAGATCCTCGTCCTCATCGAAATCGCTGACGTATTCAACTTCGCCAACACCTTCCTCTTCTTCCTCTTCCAATTCTTCTTCAATACCCTCATCCAAATCTTCATCACGTTCACCTTCACCCTGGCGCTCTAAACCTCTGAGCACTTTCTTCCAGATATTTTCCTCCACGTTCAACGGCCGGTCACCATAAGCACCGCTTCTCAGGCGCTCAATAAGTTCTCTCTCAATAGCCCTTTCCACCTTCGCGGCTGCCTCCGCCTTCCGCTCTCTCGTCGCTTCTCTATGTTTGATCTTCGGCGCGAGTTTCGGTACCAATTTCTCTCCCAAGCGCTCTTCCTCCCTAGCAAGCCGTTTCATCCGAATGCTCACTTGCGTGAGCCGCGTGAGACGCTGCTTGCATTTGTGGATCAGAAACTTTGGCCAGTAAATGAGGCGTTCGTCAACCTGTTCTAGGGCTTTTGTGTAGTTCGATGATAGACGTATTCGCTCCCACCACTTATTGGGTAAGTGAGAGCGCTCGACCGTTTTCATATAGAGGTACATCGCGCCGGTAGCAGGATCAGAGCGCACCGTGGCGTAGCGGGAATTTGCAAGGGGACATGATTGCCGGTTGCAAAGACCGGTGACGTTATATTCGTTTCGACAAAAGTTATTTCCCTTATCGGTCCTAAGAACAATTCGATTAGCATGCTGCTCTTGAACTGTTCGAGGCTGCCCGAGGGTTTTTGTTCGAGTCCCAAGGCGGTCAATCAAGGGCTTACTTCAACTTGAAGGAACAGAACTGCTGGTTTATAACCTGCCATACGATTTCGTCTGACGCCATAGTCCCGTGCAGATGAGTCCTACAGTCTCAAAACAGTCCTCGTGAATAGAAGGGAACTGGCGAATATCCAGTCTTCGCAGTCCAGCAGCTGCGAGATAAATCAAACAAAAAGTTTCAACTTGCAGCTTATGTAACTAATAAGTTAAGCTAAAACTGGCACGTGATCAGCTAACTAGCGTGGCCCCGGCAGACCAACTCAATCTAAACCTCACCTCTTCCGTCTGAATATCAATGTGAGGATTTGTGTCACTCAATTCTGTATCAAGTCATTTAACAACAATAATGAGTGATCTTGTTGCAGCCTGAGGATATACATGATGTTTTACTCTGGGTAACTGCCCTAGACCATATTCACTGAGCTGGAAAGCAGCATATCTTTTATCAGCAGATATTGGGCCCAATATCAAATTTCCTATCCTTCTCCCCTCTGGAACCTAATAATCTCGCATTGATGCCTCAGCATGCAGTTTATGAGGCTACCAAGATGGTGTCAAAGGAATTGAATCCAAAGGCATAGCTCTCAGCAGAACTTCCCTTTGACTATTTGGTCTGTTGTAATGGTACTTGACCATGTTTTTCTGCTTCACTGGACAGCCTGATGGTCAAGCAATGCTACTATTACTGTTTATTGGTGTCCATTGACCACACGTGATATTCTCGCGCTGTTTACTTGTCAGTTTTCATTATCCTCCATGCATTTGAACACAACAGTGGAATTCTCCACAAGGATTCACTTGTTCTTTTTTTTTTTTTTTTACTAAATAAGCTCATGCGGTGAATGCATGGTCTGCCAGCTCTAAGTTTTTCTTCTTCTTTTCTGCCTGCAAATTGGCTTGCCACTCAACTGCTTATATGTGTCTGAACATTCCTTCTGTTTGCCCTATTTCACATTAATAGACTGGCAGAGTAGGAATTTCAAAAACCCCAGAACATTTTGGTAATCTACTTTGGAGACTTTCAAACAATGGTGGCCATTGCACACAACAATAAACACCGGTCCCAGGGTTTTCCTTGTCACAGATGCCGGCTTAACTTTGCGAGCCGTACCGAGTATAGTCGCCATATTAACAACTCATTTGACCACCACCCTTGCAATCTCTGCAGGCATCGATTAGATTTCAATTCCTTTACAAATCTTCAGCGGCATCTCGAAGTTTTTCACTTGTACTGCGAGCCATGCCAGTGGTTTGCTCCCTCTGCCCAGGGTCTGCGGCAACATAACACTTCGAGGCACTTCATGTGCGTCACCTGCGGAGACTTTTTTAACAATCAACATCAGCTCACGGTGGTAAGAAAAATCGTCCAAGCTGCTGGAGTCAGACACCATTGAACTAATCCCAGCCAAACTTCCTTAGCATGCTTTTGTACACAGGCCCAACGGCGTTTGCTGTTTTGGCTGTGATTTACAATTCCCTGTCCTTTCCGCCTTATATGGTCATCTGGAGTCGAGTCGCTGCCCTTCAGGTATAACCTGCGAAGACATCCGAAGCGCCGCAGCCGATTTTGTCCGCCATTTGCCAGATAACAACGACTTTACCTTCTACTGTAGGGATTGTCGACGTGGTTTCAACCGAATGTGTGATCTTCTTCAACACTCGGAAACTAGAACGTGTTCAACAGGTTACTGGGGTGGGAGCGCGCATGTTGGGTTGCTAGCACAACACATGGAGGCTCGCCTTCATGCCATTGTGCGGTCTCGACACACTAGCTGCACAGTTGGAGGATCTACAGCCGAAGTTGGAAGCCAAAATGGAAATGTCAAGGGCAAGGATGGTCAGAATCGTCCATGCCCAGTTCCATCAATCGTCATAAGCAAGCCTACAGATGACAGCTAATCTTTACTTCAGTGCTCATACCTTTGGGTCGACAATTCTGTCTTGGCTATCCGAAATGATACCCCATGATTGTTACGCGGTTCCTAAAAATAGATGCATTAGATCTTGGTCTTTTGTTTTCGTGAACCTCGCCATTAATTCACACTTTTATACCACCTTAATTTGATAACGATTGTGCCCCAATCCTACTTCGGAAATTGGAGTCTAAACTTCTATCTTTTATTTTCATTTGCTCTTATCTGGACAAAAGCCAAGGTCAAATAGGGTGATTTTTCCAATTTCAGTTGCTGTGGATTTGAGCTCATGTGTGTATGTGCAGCACATACATGCGGTGTATTACCATTTATCATTATGACTGTTTCTCCTGAAGTAACTCAGCCAAGGGTACATACGTATGATATGACCTGATATCAAAAACGGTACTGAGATAATAACAGCTTATCTCTGCTGAGCATTGATAAAATGTCAAGGTATCCTCAGTGACAGCAACGAAGTAAATCCCGTCCAAATGCTTAAAAGCTGTCCATGACCTTGGCAACTGCAACAGCCTTCTCTTCACCAAATCTGCCCGTGATGATCTGAACACAGATTGGCATTCCGCTGACAAGATCTAAATCATCTGTTCCAACATCAAAGGTCAGTTGTACTTCCTGCCAATCCATGCTTGATTGATTGATGAAACTTACACTGCCTATGGTTAAATGCATCGGCTTCATTCCTCGGTTGATGGTTTTTCCAGTCATTATCAGGGGCGTCAAGAGATGGGTCTACTTTGGTAACTGGAACCGTGGCAACCGCATAGTCGAGGAGGTTCCAGATGGCAGTGTACCCCAACCATTGTTTGCTTTCAACCCATGTTTTCGGAGTATAGCCGACCCAGGGCAATACAGGCATTATGAGGGCGTCGACCTCTGAATCTCTCCATTGGCGGAGATATTCGGTGCGATAATCGTATTTCTCTTTGTCAAGCTTTGTGATTCCAGACGGTCAGCACGCAAGAACTAACTAGGTGGATGGAACGAAGCTACTTACTTCTTGACGTTCTAGCTGGCTCAATATATCCTCTTCCCGGCCAACTATCATTCCTTTAATGAGCGGTTCGTTGACTATTTTACACAGTCTTTCGCATTCGGCACCACCATCAGCAAGGACGGCCTTCCGCCACAGGGTGAGACCCTTTACATGCAGAGATGTGTCCCATTCCACGACTGAGAGTGAAATCCAGTTAGCGTGAGCAAGACATTATCAGAAACGATGCAGCGTACCCTCGTGTCCAGCAGCGCGGAACTTCTGTGATACTTCATGCAGGGCACGAGCTATAGGAGGCTGCGGTTTGACAACCCCATCGTCAAAGACGATTCCTATCTTCAGCGGCCGCGTGGGTATATCAGCGATTTCTTTCCGCCACGGAATTGGAAGAGCTCGGTGCTCGCGTTCCCATGGTCTATCTGAGATGAATGAATCCATAAAGAACTCCAAGCTGTTCAAACTAGTTGTCAGGGGGCCAGCGACTGGTGGCACAATATGTGACTGGTTGCTCCTACAGTGTCTGTTAGAATAGGTATCTTCCCGTGATACGGCGGCAAAAGGAGTCGTACATAGACTTTTCCCACGGAAAGCGCCCAACGGACGGCATCATGCTGTATAGTCCTTGCAGTGTCGCAGGAATACGAATAGAACCGCCAATATCGGTTCCGATTCCAATGATGCTGCCTTGAACGCCGACGATGGCGCCTTCTCCCCCAGAGCTACCGCCGGATATCAGGCTCCTGTTGAGGGCGTTTACTGATTGCCCAAACACGTGGTTGTATGAGTCGGACATCTATATGCCGGTTACTTAAAGCTATTCGTGCGAAAGCGGCACGAGTTAAATTCTACCCACCATGAGAGACTGAGGGATGTTTGTCTTGCAGTAGATTACGGCTCCCATCGAAAGCAATAACTCAGCCACGCAACCATTTTTAGGTGCAGGTTTCCCAATCAAACCGACCCATCCTAATTTAAAATCAGCGAAAGGAATGCATTCTTATGAATATCAACAAATAGACGATCGGTATCATACACACGTACCCAGCGTGGTGTCTATTCCCTCAATGTCAAATCCATCCTTTATAGATATTGGCAGCCCGTGCAATGGCCCTTTAAGTTTCCCTGTCTTTTCCAAGTGATCATCCAGGGCCTTTGCACATGCGATTGCCTTATCGAAGAATATTTCCGTACAGCAATTGATCAGTTGCTGAGCAATGGCAGTTCTCTTGCAGAAAGCCCGTGTAACTTGCTCGCTGGATAATTCCCGAGCGGCAAGCTTTGAAAGGAGAACAGACGCATCTTTGATGCTGGTTATAGCTTTCTCCTCCGAGGTGAGTAGATTAGAGGAGTCTATAAACTCCTTGATGTTGGTCACATCCGGCAGAACTGGGGAGGGAAGATGCCATTCCTTGGGAATGGACGCCTTTTGCTGTGCTCTCTTTTCAAGAACGGCTGGTTTCCAGTGTGGTGGGGATTCCATGGTTGTTGATATATGTATGTACATACAATACCTGTCAAGGATAAGCCAGCTAATGAATATTGACTTGGGAGATGAAGATCAAGCAAGCTCAACGCTAGGATGCAATACCCAAAAATTCAATTGTGCATGTATATTCAGAGGGAGGAAAACGCATTCCGGTGGCCGATGGGTTCTTGGGCGTCAATACAAGCGTCGGCACATGGCCACTCGGCCCGGCGGGGTAGATAGTTCAACGCCGATCTTCGGCAAAACAACACCAGCGGCAACTTGCAAGTTCCAGAATGACTGGAGAGGGAAACAAAGCTCCGTGGCAGAATACGAAGATGCGAGTCAGAAGGTATAACAATTGTTTCCCATCTGGATCTCGGAGATGCGGATCAAACTACCTACTTCAACTCTTGATGGGCCCACCGGGCCAGTACCAATCTCGATTAACTACGGAGAACATCCCGACGTAACACAGTTCAACGGCGATGTGAATTCATCTCAAGAGGAGCCATAGCTTTCTTATACTTCTGCGCCAAAAGAAGCCTTTATGAAAACAAGCATTTGTACATACCTACGAAAACCGCTGTCAGCAAATCGGGAAGATGCTAAAGAAGGTATGCAATTGTAACAGTCAAGCATAGAGTGGAAATGAGTAACCATGGTAACTGGCTAATTTGCTGCTATCTAAAATGTAAAGAATATATTTATTTCAAAATATTCCTCATCACTCGGGTGATATACCTTTTTCCCCCAAACTATCCTCTCTTGGAATATGATGCCTGAAAGTCTTATTTCTTTGTTGACAGAGGGCGCTATATACCTATTATTATTCTTTCTTGATTAGCACTTGTTTAGCCAGCAGCAAGATTAGAAAAATATCAAAATAGCACATATTTAGCATTCAGAAACACGGGGTGCTGGAGCACAGCATTGCATTTTGGCCTGATCTGACACTCCTGTCAAGTGGCTCGAGCTATCTTTTGCCAGACTGACTATAATCACTGCATGGAATCAAAGAAGAATACTGACGAGAATAGAGGAATCATACCATCAATGCGCATGCTAAGAAACGAACTTTCAAGGAATTGTTTGGAGGTGCACAGAAATCCACCTTTTTGATAAACAGCACCCTTCTGCCCTGGAACCAGTCCTACATCTCAAATTGCAGGTGGAACACCATTTTATATTATTGTTTGCGTGCTCTTCACCAAGATGTGTATGAGGTCATATCGGGCTTGGCAGATGGGATGCAATCGCGCTTAGCCAGCCAATAGAAAACAAGGGTTATACGCGAGAATATCCGTACCTAGATGAAACGATCCTGCGTGTATTGAGCGGGGTCCGGGGAAGCAACAAAAACATTGCAGCAACAGAGATAGATTCATTCCAAATCAAGTTCACTTGCCAAGAGATCGGATAATTAACTAGTCTAGGTTATGAGGCGCTAAACTGGATTCCACCCCACCGACCACATGCCGCCCGCTCCGCTCCGCCCTGTCCGAGTTTCCGCCTCAGCGGCCCGCCATTTTGTCCAATCCCTCCTCCAGAAATATAGGGTCCCGCACCAAAACGCCGCGATTGTAGCAAAATGCCTTGTGGAAGCGGACCTCCGTGGTGTAGACTCTCACGGAATCAACAGGATCCCGTCATACCTCGCTCGCATCCGCCACGGTGTCCTCGACCCCACCGCCTCGCCCGTAGTCAACAAGATAACCCCAGTGGTAGCCCAGATCGACGCCCAAAACGGCTTCGGCTTCGTCGCTGCCCACAGCGCCATGGAGACAGCCATCCAGATAGCGCAAGATTACGGGATCGGAATGGTTTCCGTGAAACACTCCAATCATTTCGGCATGTCGGCCTCTTTTGTCCAGCAGGCTACGGACGCAGACATGATGAGCCTAGTATTCACCAATTCCTCTCCCGCTCTGCCTGTCTGGGGCGGCAAGGATAAACTCATGGGCGTATCGCCGATCGCATGCGGCGCTCCGGCCGGCGAGAACTCCGTCCCCTTCATCCTTGACATGTGTCCGTCCATCGCCGCACGGGGTAAAATATACAAGGCTCTTCGACGGGGCGAGCAGATACCTCCCGACTGGGCTCTCGACGAGCATGGGTCGCCCACCACCGATCCAGCCTCGGCTCTCAAAGGCGTAATGCTACCTATGGGTGGACCGAAGGGTTCCGCATTGTCCATAATGATGGACGTGTTTTCCGGCGTATTATCTGGCTCCGCGTTCGCAGGGCACGTTACTAATCCGTACGATCCGTCTAAACCGGCGGATGTTGGTCATTTCTTTATAGCGATCAAGCCTGATTTGTTCATGTCCTTGGAAGAGTTCAAGGAGCGGATGGATTACTTATACCGTAGGGTTGTTGATAGTGAGAAGATGGATGGGGTGGAGAGAATCTATTATCCGGGCGAAATTGAGTTGCTGATGGCAAAGCAGCGGGAGACGGAGGGCATTCCCTACACAAGGGCAGAGATTGAGGCGTTGAATCAAGAGGCGGATCTGGTAGGTGACCAACGTCTCAAGGAGCTCGAATAGATTGATAGACACGCCGTACGCGTTGAAAAACGTGCATTTACCAAACACACATTGCACTTCGGTGGTGGCCAGACGATAACATGGAGCTTTGTTGTAAACCCAGATTGAAAGATCAACCGTGGATACCTCAATGCTGTGAATAAGGCAATGGGCTCTCAAATTCCCAAAAGGAACCCTCTACCACGACTCCATTTGCAAAGGGGCTCCTTCTAGCTCACTAGGGCCACCACCAGGCCCTGCATTTCCAGCGTTTCCATTTTCCCCACCGCTGCCATCACCCTCTTCTCCTACGAAGCCCCAGCCCATATTCTCCAGCTCGCGTGAAAAGAAATCTCTCTCCTCATCCATCAGCTTCTGGCCTCCTTCCACCGCCATAGCATCCTTGTAGCGTCTCAGATGCCACCAATGCGTCAGACCTCTCAAAGCTTGTTCCATTGGCAGCGAGTCCTCCACTTCGGCATCAATGTCCGCACCGGCTAGCCAGTCATCACGGAGCTCCGGGCGGCAGTATAGGTAGATGGCAGTGATGATGCGCATATGTGTTTGACGCCATTTCCGGCCGCAGTAAGGAACTTGGGACTTGAAAAGTTTCAGTGTATACAGGCGGAGATGGGGGTTAGGGATTTTAATCCCCTTGCGTAAAACGGCGCTGGATTTATATTGTACTAGAAGGAGGCAGCGATGAGCTTTGTTGTGCGTGATCTTGTGCATAATGTGTAAGTAGTTGATTGCGGAAAAAAAGTTTCGAAAAGAAAACTCGGTGATGGGTGCGTCAGGGAGAGGAGCAGTCGGGAAGCCCAATTCATCAACCTCGGGGAGATATCGTCCGTCTGCATTTGCCTGGTGCTCTTGACTGCCATCGCTAGAGGTAGCGGAGAGGTTGAGTACCGACAATGAAGATCGGCTTCGAGAAATTGGAGGGGGCACCGCTTCTTCTTCACTATCTTCTAACCTTTCCGGTTCCGGTGATAAGGAAGGTTGACGCGGTTGATCCGAATTACTATGACAGAAGTGGAAAAAACTAATCTCACAATTAGCGAATGTGGTTGACAGAGGAGAGAATAGCTCTAACCTTAGGTCATCTCGGTCGTTTCTCCTGGCTACGGCTTTGTCGACATCTTCGTGAATGAACATCTTTAGTATCAGCGGTAAATAGTTGGAGTCGAGCAATAATTGCGTCAAGTACTCGAATTGGAGAATATCTGTAGAATCGACAAATCAGCGACACAGCCACGGGTTGGTCTAGTTAGACGTACGAGATCGTTTAAACCACTTCAGCAATAACAACAACGCGCCCGAAATGGCTTTGGATTTGATTTCACTGTATCTAATCGCATTGAGCTCATCGGGGCACCATGAGTGGTCCATATATGCTGCATGAGGTGGCCCATTTGTTCCATTCGGCATTCTGCAATGGTCAGCAGATGTACACCAAAGCAAGTCGACCTAACATACGCACCCAGGGTTATGTCCGTTTTGGCCATTACCGTTTGGTTGGCCGGCGACTGCAGTAATATTTGTTAATATCTCCTTTAACATGACAATAACGATAGACTGGAGGTTAGGCAGAATTTGTCTCTAGAGTATTGTTAGCTCACGGTTTTGGGGTTCAGGAATCAGTAATTACGAACGTAGAAGTCTTCGACTGCATTCAAACGCTGCTGTACATCATCATCGTCCGTTTCTTTGGCGGATGTAGTCCCAGTCGGTTTCCCACCTTCCGAAACCGTTTCTATCTTCTCGGTTTTTTCTTCGCTAGGCCCACCAAGAGTGTCATTTGTATACCAACCTCTGTCATATTTCATAAACTTTTCACGTTCTTCCCAGAGTTGTTTGAGAGCCCTAGTCATTCGCATCCTACTGGAAAATAGCTGCCCAGCCTCAATGATTGATGCTGGTACATCACTTCCTTTCCACTTTTGGCCGACCAAGGCGTCTTGAAGACCGCCCGAGCCCTTTCCGCCAATGTTGGTGCTTGTGCTATCGAGCGGGGGGTACATAAATGGAAAATTTTGGTTGGTTTGATAGTTTTGCTTTTTACCAGCTTTTCCTGGTCCAGCAGGCGAGGGAGGAGGAGAAGGAGCAGGGGTTGCGATGTGGACCGATTTGTGGAGGATAGAACCGTTATCTGGCCCAAAGGATGCGACCATACCTTTAGATACAGTAGGAAATGGTGGAAGGAGGGAACTATGTTCTGTTTCCAAAGGGAAGAGGGGCGGAGGGGGATTATAGGCTGGATATTTCGATGTAAGTTCCTGTCTGAACGTGTGGTAATCAAGGGGCGAGGCTGTCAAGGCCGGCAGCGATGATTTCGAGTTGGTCCCCTTCCTATCGTATTTTGGCTCTAAAGCAGCTTTGGCACGATGAAGGTCATCAGAACCACCGAATAAGAGCAGAATAGATTTCCAAAACAGGAGGATAAGCTATGCATATTAGCCGGAGATCTCAATCTTCAGAAAGAGCGTTGTTTTCAGAACAGAAATTGGCTTACCCTTGTCAACGGAGCATTGGTCACGTCTTCCCAGCGTAGGCGGGCGATGTTCTGGGCTATCACAACAAGGTAACTTGGCGTCAATGCCACTGTATCCAGTTTTCGTCAGCGAAGCTCATACGTATCCAGAGGGAAGCCATGTACCAAACTGCTCTCTCAGCCGAGGACCATCATGGTGACGTCTCTCCTGCCTTCGAGCAACTTCCACAAGGAAATAAAAAATAGTAAGAATTAAATTCGTCTCCCGGTCCCGTGCTGCAACAAAGGAGGCTACGGCACTATCTCCGTTGAAAATTTTCACGTCATCCCAAGTGGTTCTGGACGAGAAGTTAGAAAACAAGACGGGGTCAAGGTCATTGAAATTCACCCACTGGTCGCTATCAAAGACACGTTGTAGGTAGCTAAACAGCGTCGGGAGAACCTTTGCATTTTGCAAGAGCATTGTATTCTTTTCTATGATTTGAATTTGCAGTGACTTGTCGTTCGGCGTTTCCGCTGCCTCCGTGTCAGAGGGTTCAGAAGGGAAGTTATCAGCAGATTTCCCCGCAGTGATGCCCCAGACTCCGGTAACCAGGTAACAGATAATCTCAAGAGCCTCAATTCTGGCTAATATATCGACACCTTTTGAAAGTGTCGATATTATACCATCAAGAAATACTTTCTGCAAATCATGTGAGGCGTTGAGCCAAGTAAGTTCAGAAGCGTTCTCTTCGGACAGCGATTGAACAAACTGAGACCAATTCTGTTTAAACGATGCCTTTGCCCCAAGCAGCATTAATCGATCAGACTGATTACACTGAAACCATTCATCAAGCTCTTCCGGGAAAGGCTGGGAGTCCGCATAGCCGAACGCATACACAGGTTGCTGATCGGCTTTCGGAAAGTCTTGAACAATTTTCCGCAATTGGGCCAGACTTAGTGAGTCAGTCGCAGGATCCAGATCTTGCGAAGTCGGCGCAGGTGGAGGTGGTTGCAGCGGTGGCGGTGGTGCAACAGCATCGCGCCTCATATCTGGACGTAGGGGTTGCGTCGGATGGCGCTGTGGGAATTCCGTAAATCCCTCGTCCTTCTTCCGCGATTGCTCATCTTTGAAATGCCGAATTAAATTGGGCATGAGCTGCTCGTCAGGAACAGGGGATATGTCCATCCCTGTTTGATCAACTTCATCGGCGCGTACAATGTGGTGAACTTGCTGGCTGCCTTCACCTGAAGCCATCTGTAATAAGTCCACCAGTCACAGAATTGTGAACCCTCAAAACAAATAAGTTGATTCCGAATTATTGCTCTCCAAGTCTCTGGAGGGGTATCTTGTGGAGGAATAAAGGGTCCGAATATCCAGTGGTTTCCCAATCAACAGAACATTTCCACATTCCACATGAGATAGGTATAGCCAGCACCCAGGTCAAAGAGCAAAATCAAAGAAAGCAAAAGATGCTCATTGTCCGGCTGGTGCGCTTTGAAGCCAGTTTGTTCACTTTCGTCTTGTTTGCTGTTGGAACTTCAGGTGGAGCAGCGGCTCAGGTGCGAAATCTGATAGCCGGAGCCGGACATACGATATCCCGTATTACGTCATATTTGCATTGAGCTCGGAGGCTCGAAACAGCACTCAGAGCCGCAATCTTCTCCAATCGAAATCTCTACACACGCAATGCCATGGGATAAAGGCACAAAAAATTGATCATGCCATTGCTTTACTAATATCAAGATAAAGCAAAAGAAGAGCAAAGAAAAAATGAGGAATTGAGGAATTGAGGAATTGATTTACTCCAGTGCGGACACCGCTGTAATGCGGTAGTATTCCTGCATCACATCACTAAAACGATGCCACGAGAAGCGAAAGCAAGATGCTGTATTTCAAGACTGTCGATACTTGTGGCCCTGAAATCCTAGCTGCGGGTTGGAAGAAGTCCCATATCGACGTGCCAATTCAGCCTCCCGATAAGATCCGACATCCTGTTGCACTCGCCGGACGATGGCAGAAATGTCCGCTGGGTTAGAATTATCTTGTTCCTCCTCAACTGTCTCCAGCGCTGAAGCAACGGCCTCACAGTCCCAGCAATTGCAAGTCTCATACTCCATTCCAAAACAAACCCGGAATAATTCCTTCGTTGTCCTTAACCCGCTTCCCAAAACCGGCTTGCCAAGCGTATCATCATGATTGATAAATCTTCCTGTGCGCTCAAGCATAGAAGCGCGGTACCGTGCAGGCGAGCACTGGTGCGTATGCCACACAAGGTCGATGTCAAGTGTAGGCACAAGCTCTGTGGCCGGGTAGCGCTTGAACACTTGGAGGAACTTGTCATACCGGCCCACAGCGCGGCGCAACGTGCCCTCGACCGCCGGACTACGAATCCAAAGCTGTGAGTGCATTTTGTCACTGAAGGCGACTTGCCGTTGTACATTGTCTGAAAGAGGATCGGGGAGTTGGAGATAGGCCTTATTGGACAAAGCCATTTCGACCATGGCGCTTGTTCGGCCTCTAGTAGTAAGATAATAGTAGAGGTCAGGCTCGAACGCTGTTACGCTGGCAAACCATTTTTTGGTGCCTTTCGACAAGTTGAAACGCCAAATATTCGAATCAATGGCCTTATGCTAACTTGGGCGTCAGCGTTTGAATGAAGTACCGTGATTGCTTTTAAACTAACAATTTGTGACCATGGGAATGGCACCTTCTGGAACAAGTTCAAATTGCAGTTGTTACAAAATTCCTCAAACTGCTGCGGGTTGAGCAACAGCCCATGCCAAACAATGAGAACATCTACATGGCATCAGCTATAAGCACCCTTTTCAAAAAGGGGTATGAACCTTACCCAAGGGCGCCAGATATGGGATGCCCGCATCCATACTCTCTGTTCCATGTTTGCTAGATGCTGCGAGAGAGGCTTTCCGCTTCATGACAGCCTCCATGTGTGTGGTCCATAATGCAAACCGCGCAACCGCCATTCTCAAAAAGTAGGCCCACTTCAAACCACTCGACTTTTCGTCTCCCAGTTGGACGCGCCCGAGAACGTACTTGCGTGCTTTAGGCGAGTAGGTCTTGCGGTAGACAGTTCTCTTTTCGACATTGATCTTGAAGGTGATATCCAGCTCCTTGGATTGCAGGACGCGTGCTCGCAAATTATAAAACATTTCAAGTAACTCTAGATGGACAGCGCATTCCGCGACAGTAGGAAGATCGCCTATTGCCGCACTTGCTGACGTCGAAAGGGAGTCGAATAGCCGCAAGTCGGGTATCTGAGGTCCTTTCGGCTTGTTCTGTGCTTTCCACCGCCTTGATTTCGCCGAAGTATTCAACATGCTGCGTTTCAAAATAGCAATTTCATTTTTGCTCATTTCATGAAGAGCTTGCATATGAGTGTTCACGATGTGAGCCATGGCTAAAATGAGCTATCTTGTTTGTAGGCCATAGGTGACACTCCGATGTTGTCAAGCCTGGGAAGTGAACAGCGGCTCTCACTAACTAACTAGTTAGTTAAAATGCTCAGCCATCACTCCGTATTCTCTTTTGGCCTAGCGGTTGATGACTCTGTCATCGTGATACAAATTTACAAAACTCTGCCCGCTGGTTCGGCTTCACCCCTGTTGCTTTTGGCAGAAATCAGATTCAAATGTTTTGGAAACCGACATCAGCTCTTCGAATCCCAGCCTTTCTTTCGACGAAATCACTGCCAGGCGCTACGTCAAAGATGAAGACACATGCCTCGTCCGCCCAAAAATATGGTATGATAACCCTGGGTCATCTCAGAATGTGTGGCTAAGTGTTGATAGTTACATTCCAGACGACAATCCTGATTATTATCGCTACACTGCCGGACGCTGGTTGTTCAATGAAGCTGAACAGCTCGCCGCCCGCCGTGTTCAATTCAACCTTGACGCCTTAGTAGCAGCCGCTACTAGGTCTGTAGGCCAAGGGCATGCATCTTGCTCCAAAATCGAAAAACTGCCCGAAGGGAACTTCAATAAGAGCCTGCTTATGACTATGACCGATGGATCTCAAGTCATTGCTCGAGTTCCTAACCCCAATTCTGGTCTTCCTCACTACACAACCGCTAGTGAAGTTGCTACGATGGATTTTGTAGGTGTGCACGCACACCTTTCTATATCCTCTGGACCACTTTACGCTGACTATCCTCAGGCCAGGAGTGAGCTTGGCATTCCAGTCCCCAAAGTCCTCGCCTGGCACTCGCGCGCATCAGAAAATCCGGTCGGAGCAGAGTACATTATCATGGAGAAAGCAGCAGGCTCTTGTTTCTCGAATATATGGCCGCGTTTGACCAATCAAGAAAAAAGTGATATCATTCAAGCTGTCGTCAGCGTTGAGGCTAGAATGTTAAATCACCCGCTTGGTGGCATTGGCTCTTTGTATTACCCGGATGATCTCCCGAAGGGGACCAAGGTTCTACCGGCCGCCAGTCTGAGAGAAACATGCAATCGCTGGGTCCTTGGACCAACCACAGATCGCCGCTTTTTTGATGATGGCAAAGAGGAGCTTTTACTGGATCGGGGTCCTTGTAAGTCTGCTGCTTACTATCTTCGATTGGGTTATGATTTAGAGTCAAAAACTCACCAATTTGGATTAGGGAGGACAACGCAGGAATATGTAAGGGCAGTGTGTCTTCGGGAGATGCACGCTATTCAAGACCCAAAACGGATTCTTAGGCCAGAAGGAATTGTAGGCCCTAGTGGATATCAGCCTGATCGTGCTCTCAAGCTTTCAGTGTGCCGCGACTTCCTGAAAGTGGCTGAGCATATTCTGCCTCCGGAGCCCTGTCAAACACCTGTTCTATGGCATCATGATCTCCATTTAGGCAATATTTTTGTACACCCTGAAAAACCTACAGAAATCGTGGGCTTAATTGACTGGCAGAATGTCCATGTCGCACCTTTATTTGACCAGGCCTCTCACCCTGCTTTTCTGAAGTACACCGGACCGATCCCCAAGGGTATGGACGTGTCGCTTCCAGACAACTTCGAAGAACTTGATGATGAAGCCAAAAAGAAAGCAAAGAAATTGCTTGTTGAGCAGAGTCTCTACAAGTTCTATGATGCTTACTCAGCTCTGCTCAATAAACCAGTATATCAGGCACTGGGGTATCAACAGACACTACAGGGAGAGATTCTCTCTCTCATCGGTACGATCCTGCTCGATGGAGAACCAGCCGTCCAAGCACTCTTGATGAAACTCGCTAGCAAATGGGATCAAATCAACAATCTCTCTAAAATACCATGCCCATTGGAATACTCAAGCGAGGCCGTTGAGCGAAACCAGATGTTAGAAATGAAGTGGGCGGAAGGGATGCTACTGATGGATGATGTGCTCGTGTCTCTAGGTGGAGCTCATTACGGATGGAAAGGCTATGCAGGCCATGAAGAGTATGAACCGCTCAAGGAAAAGCTTGCCCTTGTCCGAGAGCAATTCATTGAGTATTTGGCTGGTGATGATAAAGAGGCTGCCCATAAATGGGCGCAAGCTTGGCCGTTCAAATAAGGAGTTTTCAATAAGGCAGAGTGATGTCCCACAATACCACAGTCCACATCTCAACTGAGCTTTCCCCGGTGAATCAGGCCAGCCGTACAGTGGTTAAATCCCATGAACACACCCATGAGGCACAAAAGATACTTGTAAATTCAAAAAGCATGAGAATTAACTAATACAATCATGAAGTCAGCTTAATAACCACTCTAATTCTTCCAGAGAAGAGGATTCTCTGTAATAAAAATGCCAGTTGGGTGATAGCAGGGCTCAAACCTGTGATCGTTCCCCAGCACCGACAGACAGACAGATATTACTTAGAGAGGGTTCCACTCAGCCACGGATACGGAGCACGGAGTATAAATAGCAGCTCTAATGCCCTGGCATTACTCCGTATTCTCTTTTGTCCTAGCGGTTAACTAGTTAACAACTCTGTCACTCAACAACAACCTCTCCAACATCAATGAACACTAATCCGACCAGCTTATATATCATCCCTTTCATCTGACCTCCTGGGGCGCCGAGGTCGACTTTCCCCTTTTTTACTTACCTGGCGTCTGGCGATAAAGCATATGGAAGCCAACTAGTTATAACACGATTCAATATGAGCCTGCCATTTGACGACCTTCGCGCCGATGTACCGGCCGGTCCGGGTACACCATGGTCGTTAATCGGGCCTGCCAAGGAGCATCTGATAGATCAGTTGGAAGGACTATACTGGGACGGTGTAAGATGCGAGATCGAGAACATCATTCGCACATTGAAGGCATGGCAGCAGCAAGAGCTGTCGGATGTGGATGTGGATGATGAAAATGACGACCATATCCATGGGTTCGACTCCTTCATCGACCAAGTCAGCGAGGAATCTCGAGCTTTTGCAATTCGATACGGTAATGCGTCAATATCACAAGTCAAACCAATTCTTTACGAAGGTGTATTTCAACTGGTTATCTTTCTAACACGTTTAGATAGGGGAGACCCGGATGCCCTTGGGAGACACAAAGCAAAAAAGGCCCAGACAAACCAACGTATCATATACGGACGCACTTCACGACTACTATTGGGATCGTAAGGCAGAGTATTCCAGCAGTAAGATAAAATATGCCGTGAGACAAGCACTAACAGGTCATCATATGCATTCCATGTCAGAAAAAGTGTACTGACCCAGCATTAGACCTGCCAAGTCTCACTGGCATCCATCAACGAGCAAGAATGTTGCTGCAAAGTGCTGGTCAGTTTGGATGAAATCGCCCTTCCGTGCAGTTTCCGAGCTACTTCACAAGAGCTGACAAACGTGCAGGATTCCTCGACATTGAAAAGTTGGTGGAGCACCAGGCATCTGCGGCCAAACTGGCTGTTTCCAAACAACCTGCAATCCCACAACGTGAGTTGATCTCGGGATCACTCCCCTACGATTTCCATTTGTTGCGGCTAAGGTCTTATTCATTGAGTTGCCTTGCCAAAATTCGACAAACACTGCATCCCACAGTTTGATCCTTTGCATTGTGGAAAGTGCGATAACCTCATCAGTAGCAGTATGTTTGTTACTCACAAAGAGACCCTCCCTGGCACAATCTGCGAGAGTTGTTACTGGCATCAGTATCATAGAAATGGATCATATGTCAAGAGGTACAAGCATTGTGTCCTCTCTGAATCTATCACTCCTCAGATAAGTTGGAAACTCTGCGGCTGTCGGCCTGTTCATCGGCTTGACAAGTGCCGGCTCCCGCAAAACTTGTTTCCAATTGAAGGAATCGACAAGCATCTCCACACCGGCGGTTTCGGATCAGCCCGATGCGGCATTGAGAAGCTGGGCGACCATGTGGCGCTCGCAAAGTACAACTGTCTACAAACCACCACCGGAGTCAAAGAACACAAAAAGGAAAGGGAAGATATAAGCTTCAGAAGAAAAATCGCTTTTTGGAGGCGAGACAAGCTGCAGGCCGAGATAGAAACAAGCCTTTGTGATGTAAAAGATAGAAATTTGACAAGCGTGGCCGTTGAGGCCAAAGCGGACAGGGGCGTTCCCCTTTTCTTCAGGAAACTCACAGAAAACCATCCCTTTGGCAATGTACACATGGCCCTGCGGGTTGGGCCTCTGTTAATCGAAAATGGGGTCTCCGAGTGAGTTGGATATGTCACAATTCAGCCTTTGTTAGGACCATAAGTCACTAATAAACTCATTTGCAGTTCAAAAAGTGGTGCGCTCATAACCCTCAGGGACCCGCCTGTGTTATATGAACGATTCAATATGACTCAAGATAGCCATCGCGGCCTTGCAGTCAGCGAAGGTTCCGAGAGATCGTTGTGGCAGCAACCACGTCCAAGAGGAAAGCCAAAGTGGTTTAAAGCTGTTATAAAACAAGTTGTTGGAGTTCCGTTTTCGGGCGTTCTTGACGAGCCTTGCGAGCAAGAGATCGTGGAGGACATCGTGACGGCCAGCCGATTGCCGTTTGATGACCCTGATCTTCCAAGCCCAGACCAACGGAATAATCGGAACTCAGTAATCAAATCATTGCTGCAGAAGCTTAGAAATCTTATGGAAACCAGGGTTGATACCTATCTCAAAAGCATTGCGGAACGGCTTCTTGACCCCGGAACTAAAATCACTTGGAATGCCGCTGAAAACAATTGCCAGGATTTCTGCGATTCTCTTTTAGATCTTAGCCTGTTCGAGCCTCTTGTCAGCGTTGCCCCAGAACAAGGAGCACATGAGCAACCGCTGTATTTGATGAGTTTCGTGTGTTCACAGGACGGCTATCCGCAGAGGAAAGTGAAAACCAAGTTTGACGTCCCGATTGGTCTGACTGAGGAATATCTGCTCAGATTTTATTTCGGTCGCTACGAAGAGGCAGATATAATTGATACTCTTCAGGAATACTGGTATGATTGGGGTGCATTTGGCTCACCGTTGTATAAGCACCAAGATCTCTTCCCTTGGGACTGCACAGAGGCACATGGGAGGTACCCAACAAAGTGCGGAGATTGCAATCTTGCAAAGCATGTCTGGGCTTTCCCGTTTGACTCGTGGTCAATTGTGGCTCTACACTTGACTCGAGATCCCAACCTGTATGCACCAAACCCGGCTACCGATCCGAAGGATTGTCGGGACCCAAAGCTTTGGATGAGGAACCGTCTGTCAGTCCTCACTGCCTCTTATATCCTCACCCGAGGGGCCACGGCCATGGCAAAGACGCCTAGTTTTCGCTCCGCAACTGCATGGTTACACTCGAGGAACGGCTTGCGGCGCGACCACCCGTCTCTCCCCAGGGTCAAACTCGGCGGTATACATCGTGCACAGCCGTTCAGCCACTATTTCGAGGCCGGAACCCACAGCCACCATTTCCTCGCAGAATGGGCAGTCTGGTCGAGAGCCGAGCAAATCAGAGTGTATGAACGCATGCGAGACAAGCGTATTGAACTGCCGGATATCCCTCCGCCGGATTTGGAAGGCAGGTTTGAAATTTACAGTACTCTCCGGCCTGATACTAAACGCGGATTCTCCGGGTTCGCTGGCGCTTTTATAGCGTTTGATATCGAGCTTACCACTAGCGATAAGATGGCAACCGAAAGGAATGAAACATTCTGCGACTCCGGGTTTGATGGCGTATGCCTTGAACCGGGTTTGTCCGATACTGGAGGACCGTCTCTTGGTTGTGGCACGTGTGGTTTGGATGATGGAGGAGGTGGTATTGGCGGTGGCGGTGGCGGTGATGGAGGAGCAGGAGGAGGAGGAGGAGGAGAAGGAGGAGGAGGAGGTGGTGGTGGTGGTGGTGGTGGGGGGGGGGGGGGGGGGGGGGGTGGGGGGGGGGGGGGGGGGGGGGGGAGGAGGAGGAGGAGGAGGTGGTGGTGGTGGTGGTTGTGGTGGCGGTGGTGGCGGTGGTGGTGATGGAGGAGGATCATGAAGTGATGGTATGGATGTGTAGGTGGAGGGAATTGACTCTGGCGGAAGAGATTGCTCAAGCAAGAGGGCTGATATAGCCTTGGGCGATTGCTTTGAAGAAAGCATCTGCCATGCTTCAGGAATCTTGGCTGTCTAATGAGTTTGAACCCAGTCGACTCCCATCCCTACCCACAGATGAATCTAAAGAGATACTGTGCTAATTCACTGATCCTCATTTTCAAGTCGTTTAATGGGTAAAATCTCCATGTTCATTGTTCGGTCAAGGGCGCTGGATATCACAAACTGTTGGGTTCTCTGATTCAAGCAACATGTAAAGACGTCGAGGGTATCATGTCTAGTTGAATTTCCTCGTTTTACCGGTCTCTTCATTGATCTTCCATCTCTGCCAACCAGCTTCCGCCAAATCCTCTCTCGTCAACAAGTCACGCATTCTCAACAGCCTTGGTAGTCTCGCATCCAAAAACCATTCGATCCAACCCGAATGTCGTAGTTGTGCTCCAAACATGTACCAGACGATAGCGAATGCGATTCCCGCCGCAACACCAACCAAAACCTGTTTTGGGGTATGATAATTCAGGTATACACGGCTCGAGGCTACCGCCGCTGCTCCAAGACAGGCAAGAAGTGAAACAGCAGCCCGTTGCGCAAAGGTCGAAGGTGACTCATTAGGTAACGTGGAGGAGCTGGCGGGCTTGTGTCGTAGAAGAAGGAATAGGGTTACGGAGGAGGCGAAGAAGGTCACAAACTGTGCGTGCGAGGAGGGCATACCATAACCCTTGCCGTAGATTTCTGTTTCGAGGAGAAAAGTCAGCAATAGTCAGCGAGAAGGCGGATTTTGAAATCAATCAGAAGCTGACATACGATGTGGGCGCTCCTGGCGGATCAACCGTTTCAGAATGAAGTTTGACGCCTCGCAGAGCATTTGGCCTGCAAACATTAACAGCACTTCAACCTCCCGAGAGGACCATATCAGAGTGACATAAACAATAACAAGTGCCTGGGGAACAAGGGAGAGAAAGGCACAGAGGTAGGATATGGGATCTTCAGGGTTCTAGAGCATCTTGTCAGCAATCCTGCCGGGAGTCCCACGGGGCAGATGTGAGACTGACATAATGAACGTGGGTTAGGGAGAACGAAGCCAGAGGCATGTCCATTTTGTTCCTGTCCATGGTTGCTGAAAGGATTGAAAGGGACTCTGTGCTTCGTTGAACTACTCTGTCTGTGATGCTGAGATTGACATGGATCAAGACTGATGATGAAATGGGGAGGACCAGCACTGACACCAGGCCAAACCGTGATTAATCCCAATGACCAGGCAATAAAAGAGAGACTGAACTAGTTATCTCCAAAGCGACTGTACAAGCGACCTCCAAATGGTCCAGGATAGATGGAACTGCAACTCCGCATGTCTGAAGAGGAATTTGCCTTCAGTTCGGGGTCTGGAACAGGAATGGTCCGCCCTGTCGTTTACTTGTACCATCACCCACTATTTGGCTGGAGTGGTACCTCTTGTTCTTTACTGTGGCATTCTCTCTTGTCTTTCCACGGTTCTTGTGATATCTTCCCTTTCTCACTTAGTTATCCAAAGATTATTCCTTTTTATCCCAACCTCTCCGGACTGCAAACTCGAAAGCAGCGTGGCGTTCGACCCATCCGTAACCTCGTCGCCGTTTCTAGCTACCCCTCAGCTCAGGCTCGCTCTACTATGAAACTATCAGGCCGCAACGAACAGGCCCCGCGAGCGAACGCTATACATTCAGCGGACGCATATTCTCTTTTTGACATTTTTCTCTAATACTCAAATGAAAGGAGAAACGAATTCTAAACTAGACCTCTGCGGCTGTCGATAACGGATTTCTGAGTCCGCTTATCCCTCTCAGCGTCAAACGCTTTTTAAGAGCGCCAATACCTACAGAGATGGATATGGATGCAGGATGGGTAGACGATGAACGTGCCGTGGAGCTCGCTTCTATCGCCGCTATTTATCCCGAGATTGTTATAGACCCTGAGCTGCCGTTCAAAGCGTCATTATTTCTCCCCGTTTCCCCAGCGGATCGGGTTATTGTCCTATTCGAGGATTCGTCAGCACGCGACGCTGCAGGCACCCCGATTCCTTCAAGTTCTTCGAATACGAATGGCATCGACAGATCAAATAGTGTGAGGAAGGATTCTCTCGGGGACCCGGAAGCCGTACAAACCTATTCAGTCTCTCACTTTCCTCCGTTGCTCCTCCAGATCGAACTGCCAGAGCAATATCCAACGACTGAACCTCCCGAGTTTGCATTATCCACAGACCCTGAATGGCTGCCCGCGTCAACGATATCCAGATTGGTGACTGAAGGCAATAAGCTTTGGGAAGAAAGTGGAAGGAATTTGGTGGTTTACTCGTATATCGACCATCTCCAGCAAGCCGCAGACTCTCTCTTTGGACTGCCCACGGATTTGAACGAACCTTTAATATTTTCCGAGAGCCTCAAGATACCCCTTTTAGACTTCGATCTTCGGGTTAAGCGGGAGAAATTTGAACAAGGGACTTTTGTCTGTGGCATCTGTCTGGAACCAAAGAAAGGTCATGTTTGCCATCGGCTTCAACGCTGTTCACATGTCTTCTGCATCGCTTGCCTCCAGAACTTTTACAATACCTGCATCAGCGAAGGGGATGTTGATAATGTTAAATGTATCGATCCAGACTGTGGGAAGAATCTAGAGGCAAGTTTGAAAAATGACAGGATCGAAGAAAGACTAGGATCTAAACGTCACCGGAAACCGGATCTGACTTTGACTCCCGCTGAACTTCTTCAATTACCCCTCGAGCCGCAAGTCGTTCAGCGCTACGCCTTCCTTAAGCGAAAAATCAAGCTGGAAGCAAATAAATTCGTTATATATTGCCCGCGTCAGTGGTGTCAGGGAGCCGCACGATCAAAACGGTTTCCCAAACCATCTGACCCGCTGAATGTTAGCAATCTAGAGCTATCTGATGACGAAGACGAATCAGAGATCTTCGATCCTCAGGGGTCCGAAGACCAGCTTCCTCCGATGGAGAAACGCATTGCTATCTGTGAGGATTGCGGCTATGCTTTTTGCCGCGTATGTAAGAAAGGTTGGCATGGCCCAAAGGCATTCTGCTATCCACGGCGTGTTGCAGAACTTACTGCCGAAGAGAAAGCCACGGAGGATTACCTAGAGCTCTACACCACGCGATGCCCGTCCTGCGATTTCCGTTGTCAAAAGGCCATGGGTTGCAACCACATGATCTGCTCCCGATGCAAAACGCATTTCTGCTATCTCTGCTCCAGCTGGCTGTTCGCCGCTGACCCTTATAAACACTTCAACGAACGAGCGAGTTCCTGCTACATGAGATTATGGGAACTCGAGAGAGGAGACGGAGTTGGCGGCGGATTAGCACCCCAGGGCCAAGCGGGCGATCTCTTCTGGGCTGAAGAATCGGATAACGAAGAAGATGAAGCACACGGCGCGTGGCAGTTCGCCTTGGGCATACGCGATAATAACCACGGTAATAATCGTCCGCCTCCACCTGCCGCTCCTGATCCTCCTCCGCACCCTGGACCACCGCGTGTAATCCCGCCTGCTCCACAACCTCGCATAGAGATTGTATTGCCTCACCGAGACGCCCGTCCCGCCGCCCCGGCCGCTGCTCCGGCTCCAAACAATGTCGACCCTGCTCCTCCTCCCATTCAAAATCAGGACCGGGCCCATGACCAGGCTCAACCGCGACAACGCCGAGAACCGGGCCCAGGTGAGAGACGCGGACTTCAGCGATTTTTATACTTGGTCCAGCATGATCTAGAAGATGAGTGGGATAGCGATGAATTGGATGAAGATTTTCAATAGCATCGTGATTTTCGCTATCGGTTACTTTCTCCGTTGTCATAATACCGTCTGACCTTTTCGTGATTTTGAATCATTTCAACTCTGATTTATTGTACATACATGCATACATATGATTGTCGGGAGCGAAAAGCTGAAAGATCCTGCTGTGTTATTCTTTCTCTTAGTAATGTCGCTCCTGAATTTAATGGTCACATATTCCTTGCATTTTGGCTGTGTATTATTACATTACAGATTTAGCGATCGCTGAATGAAGCCCCCATTTCACTAATGGCCGTATGCATAGCGAAATATCTTCGATCATGGGCACCCACCCGATCACCCGTGCGCATTCCCTATTCCTCCCATTGAGTACCCTTTCAAATTGGAACGTTGCGAGAGTCACATGTGTTGAAAGAAAGGAAAAGAAAGACATCAGAGTCAACGTCCCTTCTCACAGTCCGTTTCCCGACGGCCGAATCAGCGACTGGTGTAATATTATTTTTGTCTTCGCACACACTCGACCTTTGTACCTTGGCTAGGTCCAAGGAGCCAGTGTAAACGACGCGTTGTCTTCCTGTTTTACCCCTAGCGTACCCTTCGGCCAGTCGTAAAATATCTCGTAGCGAAGCACGGTATGGTCCAAGTACGTCAAAATCAGCCGGTATTTGCGTGAGTACTGGGATCCATGCCACGATTCGCGAGGCGGCCATGGTGTTCGGCCTGAAGGCCGCGGGAAGTGTTCATGACCACCCGACAAGCCAGCGTCTCCAGCAGCAGACCCATCGAGTTCGTCATCAGGTGACGAAGTTTCGATGGGAATCAAATTGCCCGGAACCGGTCCAACTGCCACTCCAAGTAACGGAAGGAGTGGTCTCATCCCGCGCTGCTCCTGGCTTTCGAAAGGCACGATGTGGTCGATTCTGATAAATCTCTCTCCGCTTGGAATTTCTGTCAGACCCAGGATTGCAACACGGCCCTTTTGGCTGGCGGCGATAACGACTCCCAGTTCCGGAATCTGCTGAACGATGTTTAAACGATCGCATTTTGTGACACCCGGGGCTAACTCTGGTACCCCTTGTCTAAGAAGCATGTGACAGGCAATTGAATGCGTTTCGCTGTACGGACCCGGAAGCATGAGAACATCAGCTTCGGAAAAGTGAAGGATCGGAAAATCACGACATGTCTCCGACTTCGATCTAAAAGAATCAACTGTCTCATCAAGTACAGAGTCCGAAGCTTCCGAAGAAGCACCCGTTGGCCCATAAAGACTTTCAAGCAAAGCATCAACGAGGTAGGTATTGTCGACATCATCCATGTCATCTTCGTCAGCAAACTCATCCATTTCATTAGAGTCTCCCAATTCATCAAGATCTTCTCCTTCAGTTAAAAGATCTGGAATCACAGGCAATTCCTCTGCTACCGTTTGGAATCCAAAATAAACTTCCGGGCTAGATTCCGCGCTGGTAGCTAGAGATTGATTATTTCCTCCGTGGAGCTGATTGCCGGATGGCGAACCTCCGCTATTATTTTCGCTGTCTGCTTCATTGCCTCCCGCAGTCAAATCCGGCGTATCCAGCCAGTGAGGATCAGAGTCAAGCTCGTCAACAACTTCAGCGGGATACGAATCAAATGATGGCCCGTCGTGACGCTCCTGTGGAAGAACTGTGAAATGCGTTGACGCGCGATTGACATTAACCACAAGTGGGGTTAAGTCATAGGCGCCACTGTTCTCCTGCCGAAGTGCTGGGCCACCGCAAGCTTCTTCAATAGAAGACTTCATCCGAAACGATCTCGGGTCCAGAGCCAACACACCCCAGCCACGATCGAACCTATACAGAATCAATTAGAACCAATATGAGAAACGAAAGTAGGAAATCTTACGAATCAACAACATAAGTCTGACCTCCCTCTTGCCATACAGGATTCAAATTCCATCCGGTGACCGGAACCGGGCTCTCCCAAATCCTCCATCCCAAGAGCCTATTTGCGATGTCTGTACTCACAAGCCATTCTCCATGTGGATCCAGTTCGGAATTAAGAAAACCAACACATGGGATATTATTAAGGTGTCCGTTCAGGGTTATGCGAAGATTTCGGGAGCGACGATGTTGCGGCGTCAGGCGGCGAAGCTTTTCAAAGTGTCCAGTTGTTGTAATCCTCGCCCAGTCAGTCATATATGAATGCTTTTCGGATTCTGTTTCAATATGGCCTTTTCCTCCATTATCGATTAAGGCAAAAGCCCAAACAGTTATCTCGCAAGTATTCGAGCTGACCGCAATTAGACGGGCATATTTATGGATGGCTAAACCCCAAGCACTCTTGCCGACCCAGTCAGTAAAGAAACATGGTACAGTGGCACCCAGCTCATCGGGCTTCCGAGACTTTGACCTATCGATATTTTCAATTGCGGAAAAGATACGCTCAGTTCGATAGGCAGACACGTTGCCAGAGTCCGTTGAGAGGAGCAAAATTTCCTCGATGCCCAAATCACCAACAACGATATGATTAATAGAATGAGGCTGAGTCGGGGAGATGTAACCAGCAGCCGAAGAGTTTGCCAATGCAGGTTTCAGAATAAGCTTAGGGGTAGTGCCGACAGACTGCATAGTTGGCTGATAGACATGTATCTCATCGAGGCACGCAACAAAGTAGAGATTACGATGCTGTGATAATGTTGTCTAAATGCCCAGTTAGAAACCATGAGCCTCCATTGGTAAATGGGTCTACTCACAAGATTATTCCTCCACGTAGACAGTCGAGGCGCGGGAATATCACCATTGCTAAAAGGCCACAGTCAGTCATAATTCAAGCAACCCGTTATTGCACTCATTGGCATACTTTGGGAACTATATGCCAGTCAGTCAGACTCCAGTGTACAGAGAAAATTGATAAACATACCCTAATATTTCCCGGCTCTGCCCCATTCTCCTCTACCCGAACATTCTGTCCCTGCCTGGTAGCATTGACAGAGGCCTCCTTTTGTCTCGATCTGACAGTGAAGGACTCCATGGTAACAGGTAGTAGGTTGATAGTTCAGCCCAAATCACATAAAGAGTTCAAAAACCATCCACACCACTATGGGTAAGTGCTGTACTGAACAGGGTGGATGGTTGAAAAATCAAAATGGACATTCGTGGGCTGAACATCCCAAAAGGGAACAGAGGGCAAACTTATAGAATCGCACTAGACAGAAACCAGCGATCACCTGAGCGCTGAGTAACCATCATATACCCAAAGGTATGTCGCTGCTAAAGAGCTTCTATATAGGCCGCAATGTCTTGTGCCAGAAGATCATGCCTGTCAATCATCACCATCTCTTCCCTCCTCAAGAGTGTTTTTGAAGATGAAGATGGCAAATGATGCACAACAATTAACTTTATTTAAGCTTGCTCCAGAGTGCACGGTCCATCTCACGCTATCTTTAGCGCCTCTCTTAGCGCCCACGTGATGGCTGTGGATAAAGGAAGCTTATGCTTCACAATGCTCCTCCGTCACTTCAACTCACTTGAGGGGAGTTCAGTTCAAGTGAAAGAAAGGGAAAATACTCAGCAGCACTTCACAAGATGGATTTGGTGGCTGGTGTTCGCAAGGAAGGCAGTCGGTAAGTGCATTGAAACATGCAGTCTCATTTCACTCTATCTTGCTAATTTCCTTATTTCCATCACAGCGGCGGCCGCGATGCTTTCAAGTGGTCGGAAGTCAAAGACTCATCTCACCGCGAAAATTACCTCGGACACTCTCTTATGGCCCCTGTTGGACGCTGGCAAGAAGGTCGCGATCTCTCCTGGTACGCCAAGCACGATGACGATTCCGTTGATGCTGCAAAGAGGGAAAGGGACCTTGAATTGCAGAAGATCAAGGAAGCTGAACAAGAAGCAATGGCTCAAGCTCTAGGGCTGCCCGTCGCTCCCAAGACTGCTACCGGTGCCAATGCCACTTCTATCTCTGGCACGGATGTTCAGAGACTTATCATGGAGGCTGCGGGCGAGGTGGCTGAGACTGGCGCCGAAGCTTCGAAAGGGATCGGATTCGGCGGCTACGACGGCTCAAAGAATGCAGGCGGTGATACCAAGGGAGACAAACTCGAAGCCGTTGGCATCCACAACGACAACAAGCGCAAACACCCACGCGATAAAGGGAAGGACGACACTGCCTCGCGTCGTCACGACACCAACAGAGAACGTGGTCGACCAAAGGAGCAAAGCAGTAACCGTGCCCGTGAAGGAGATCGTAATCGAGGCGGAAGAGAACGAACTCGACATCTTGGCGATGACTACGACCGTCGTGAACACCGCAGGTATCGAGCTCGATCTCCAGCGCATGCGCATGCGTATACCCGTGACCGCGCCCGCGACCGCAACCATGGCCGTGAGCGTGAGCGTGACCATGGGCATGGGCATCACCGTGGGCATGACCGTGAGCGAAAGCGTTCCCGGCCTAGATCGCCGGATAGGGCTAGACGTCACAGAGAAGATGAGAGACGTCCACGTCGCGATCGCGATCGCAGCCGTTCCCCGGAGAAGCGCCACGACGATCGCCACCATCGCCCAGACAATCATGGTACCAGACGACGTCGCTAGATGGGATTCGATTACGGCACTTTTAACGATGGGTTCAAGTTGAATCATATGAATTTGGCGTTACATATGGCACTGGCGTAGTTCTATGGGGAAAATTACAAAAAAAAAAAGGGGAGGCGCATTCATGGCATTCGCAATTGAGAGATACCCATTAGTTTACATATGATGACTGGTCTATAACTTCCAGGACCTGTATCCTGTTTCGAAATGAAATCGAAATTCTTTCTATAATTCATCACGGGGTGCTTTAGTAGGGACTGCGGAAAGATCAGGCATGACCATCATTTTGACGACCAGACTAGTCCATCCAGTGAAGTGCTGCGTTCGCTGGCCATGGCCGGTTTCTGGGTTATATTGCTCCCAAGCGAAGCCGGTTCGCTTCCATTCATTGAACACATTATCCACCAAATTCTTTCGTAGTTTGGTGTACATGTCATTAGCCTGCTTCTGGTATGGTCCTGGGGTCCTTGCAAGATTCTACACCATGGTTGTTAGCTTCATAATAATGAAAACGGCAATCCAAGTCACTTACAAGAAGGTTCTTAAGAATCAAGTGATTGATATTGATCCAGATGGGGCTCTTCCAGTAATTCTCGCCTGTTCCGTAGAATTCATCCTTCTTACTTAAACTTCTGATGCCATAATCACTCCACAGTTCTTCTGGATCGTTGATTAGATCGAGGATATGTCCAAGGCGAGGACTATCCGGCTCCAAAAGTCCGGTCAGGAACGGGAAAACAGATATATAACCTTTGTGACAGACATGCACGCTCTCCTCAAACTCATCGATCGTGGCGTCGCAGTATGTCTTTTGAGCTTCATCCCAGTGGAGATCGTCAATATTTCTCTTGATGGCATTCTCATATTTAGCGAACTCATCCACATCATCCTTTTCGCCTAGCGTCTCAGCGATTCGTCGCAAGGATCGGGTCATTGAACCCATCCAACTTATCAAGTCCACATGTAGCTCACCAGGATGAGGAGGCTGAGCTCTTGGGTAATCGTCGAGTCCCGAAGTGAGAATGTGGTCGACAGTACGACCTCTCCAACGATATGCTTCTTTAGTTGAGAATGCTTTGCGGTCATAGGATTTGACATCTCCCCACTGCGTTTTCTTGAACCAAAAGTATTGGCGCTTGAGCAAAGGATATAGAGAGCGCAAGTATGACTTTGCTGATTCCAAATTCTCCGAACATATTGCTGAGCTATCGTCAGAAGCTGGGCTGGCGCCAGCCTCAATTCTATTGACCAGCTCCTCTAGGATCATAAACAACGTTGGTGGATTGGCGTAGTGTGGATATTGGATTTGAAACTCTCGGGGAACCTTGCTACGGGCTTCAGCCCCCAGAATCTGTTCACGAGCAATCCAACCGTCATCATCCATAAGATTAAACCAGCTCTTTACAATTTGTAAACTACATGAAAAATTGAGTTAGTAGCTCCCTGATAAATTTGTTTTATTCAACTAACCTGAGGTCGAGGTCCCAATCAACGATTGGTATCAAGTGGAACCCTTCATCCCAAAGAAATCCACGAGGAAAGAATGGGCGCGATGGGATGCTGGTAAATAGCTCGGTGGGGTTTTCTGGCATGGGTTGCACCCGTGCTCTCGCTTCCGCCGCGTCTTCCCAGAATCCTTCGTTTTCCTCATCATACTCTGGGGCGTTGGATCGATCAACGATTGAGTCCCCGTAAAAGTATCCAACACCACCCACTAGGTTGGAAAGCATCGCTTTTGAAAAAGCCAAATATTTGGAAGAGTCGAATGGTTTCACCGGTGTGAATATTTCCTTGAATCTCTCTTCGAATGCTTGAGAAGTGCTCTTAATGTTCTGGCTGAGGACATCGGCTAGAAGAAATCAGAAACCATCTTAGACGAGACGACTGCTAGGGTCATCAACTTCAAGCACTTACAAGTCAAGCGTTGACCAGCAGATCGTGATGAAAAGACTATATCAAACTAATCTGGCGTGAGCCAAAAGGCCAATGCCCGCGCGAAGGGTTGACCCATACCTCAAAAGGTCCTTGGAAAACCTTTTGTACCAAATGAAGATTCCCATGCCCTGGTTTATTTGCAATGGTGAATAGCCGACTTGGGGGTGGAGGGTTCTCAGTTCCGTATTTTTGAACCAACGGCTCGATCTCCTGCTTCATATGGGTAAAGAGGATACCTAATGGAAATCAGAAGCTGCACGCCGATTTAGTTCATAGTAGAGGAAGGTAACAGACTTTTCGCCTGCCATAGTACCTCTGGCTGAAGCTGGAGACTTGCCACAAAACTTCTATCCAGCGGCTTCTCATCATAGCTGGGGTGCGTGTTCAGTGGATAACGATTGGTATCAGGACCTCGCGTGACATCAATCGTGAAGTCTCCGAGCCCCGCTGTACTCCCGAACAAGTTAACATCGTCTCTAAACCCAAGTGGGTCGACTTGATTCTCAACTCCCAGCTCTCCCAATCCTTCCATCGCTGCATAGAATATCACAGTCGTAGGTTGATCGGGTGGAGCGTCTGGGCGCGGTTGACCCTTGATGCGAGCTCCCCAGCTTCCACCATGGCTTCCGCCTGGTACTTTTATAAAATCAATGGTAAGATCAAGCGTGTTTCCAGCATCGCGGATCGTCTGTCGGCCTCCCTTCCGGATGTCGTACTCGTCCCAACCGTACCCGGCCATGCCTTCATTTTGCTCGCATGTGTGCCTAAAATCTGAACACAAGTGTCAGTCAAGGCGCCTGCCACGAATAGATCAAAGTTGGTTATTGCAATGTGAATCTAAATCAAAATAGAGCCATTGACCTACTTACTGGCCTGTGCGGTGCTATAATCGTCCACCTTCGCCCACATCAGCCCCATCAACAGACTCTTCGGTATTCTCGGGCGGACGCCAAAATAGAGATTTGGCCGATAGGGGCCCCATAGCAATGAATCATTTGAGGTTTTGTGAACTCCATCATCGGGAGTGGACGGTTCGAATGTCGTGCATTTAGCATGGGCGTGTAGATGGTCGTGAACACTGAGGACCGCAAGGACGCCGGTCCACAGGGAATAGGGGACACTTTTCATTTTCTGAATTTGCACATCAAGACAGCATTGTAGCGCACATCAATAAATTTTCAAGTAAAGTGGTATAGGTAGTTAATTGATAGGCGCGAGATTTTAGCTATGGGCGATGCAATGCTGCGAGTCAACACATTTCAACTCCGGGGAGCTCCAAATGCCGGCTAAGGCGGGCTAAAGTTTCTAATCCACCCAGCCCAGTCACTCACCAGTTAGTTAACTAGTGAGTTAATCCTGGGACCAAAACTGAAACTTGTGGCCATGTCAACTTGATGATGGTTATAGAGCACAATTGAGGTACATAACTATGTACTTGTCAACAGCTGAATATAGGACTACTCAAGGATTACAGGAATTTACGCGGATCCAAACTGGATATACGACCACTCTTTGCCTCCCCATCGAAAACGATCTCGCTCATCAATTTTCCTGTTGCTGGCGCATTTTGAATTCCCCAGCAGGTATGCCCTGTCGCAAGATAAATACCTTCAATATCAGTAGGGCCGATCAACGGGCCTGCTCTCTTCGCCGTGACATTCGGTAGATAACAAGCTTGACGAGCCACGACCTCGCCATCTCGCAGTTCGGGAGAAATCGCAGCAACGGAGTCTACAATGGCCTGGCATCTGGATTCATCCACTTCAACATCTGCTGTTGTCGATGGCAGCTGGACCAATTGGTCACCTTCGCCGCAGGCGTATACAGTATCATCCGGTCTGGCATAGATCTCGGGTGCCGTCGACGTTAGGTGTGGTCGGCCGGATGCCGCATCTGTAGCAAGGGAAATGCTGGTGAATAGCGCATACGCTGAAACCGGACGCGTAGGACGGATTACCACGCTATGGGCGCGTAGAGCTTCTATTGGAGCCCGCGGAAGAATCGATTTGGTCCAGGGTCCTGCAGAAATGATTACGTCCGTAGCGGAGATCGATTCGACGGTGCCGTTCTCTTTGTTTGTATACTTCACTGCGCTGACTCTGTTTCCTGACTGCTCAATACCCGTGGCCGATCCTATTATTACCTTTGCGCCTTTTTCTTCTGCCAGCTTTGCCATCGAAGTGGTGAACAAGTACGGGTGCACTTGGGCAGTAGTTCCGGGGTCACCCATTTCTTCAAAGCCCGATAAAGTAAAGGGATCAAACCAGTCGAGATCAGCTGGGACGCCCGCCACTCGTAATAAAGCCATGGCTTCTTCGGTTCGTTTCTCCAACGAAAGAGCTTCCTTGCTACCGCTTTTGCTCGAACTTTCAGTGCTCTTGGGCCCCTTTGGGAGCACATGGGCCACCAACTGCCCACAGTTGACCTTGCGATACCCCCATCTTTCTTTTCCATTATGTTCCTCTGCCAACTCCGCATGGAGTCGAAAACTTAGTGGGACGATGACACTCGGATACGCCCACAGGGCAAGGAGACCTCCTGCCTTGCCTGACGCACCGCCGGCGAGTTCGGTGGCTTCGAGAATTACGACTTTGTGTTTTGACTGGTCGTACGACGGATGTCGTGTTAAATAGTAGGCAATCGAGCATCCAATGATGCCACCACCTATTGTAGTCAAGGTGTTAACTGTCGTGTTCTTCTCTCTCAGTGTGAGGCGGGGTGTAGCCTACCAACTACAACAATGGTGCGCTCCGAAGCGTCAAGCGTGCGTTCCATCTCTTAAACGAAAAACCTAGCGAAACAAAAGAAATGTAATAGTGCAACTCGACGAGAGATGTCAAATGCAGGTACCATCAAATGCATTCATGTAAATTCTTTTCGCAGATGATTAATATACGTCATCAAGACAGGTCGCCTGCGGGCTTTGAGGGGCGAAGAGATATCATCATTGGTGGGGCCGAACCATCACGATGCCCGAAAAAAGCGTGAGAGACCGAGCCGGCAGAAGAATCAATGTATCCGTAAAACGTTGCAGCTATCTACCAGATTTCATGAAAATATGAGACGGCTGATGGTTGTGAAATACGCATTTGCTAGTGATGATCTGTAAAGACAAAGAGAAAGAAACGAAAGGAAAAGAAACGGGACCAAAGGCCCTAAAGGGTGCCCCCTATTCTTGGGTTTGGCTTCCCATAGATAGGGTTAACTAGTCAGTGGTTTAGGGTCCCATTTTAGGGCTGACTTGCCGCTAAAGCCGTCCCTTAAGAACCACCCAACGTCTCCCTTCCTTTAAGCGACCACTTTGCCCGGTGGACTGTGGTTGCTGTTGATTGAGAGACGAACATATTCAATTGAATCGAGCAACATATTGTAATACTTGATCCTCAAGAGGCTGCCTTGCCACATAGGATGTGACGATGCACCATCTTGTCTGATGCTACTGTCAATCTCGTCACCATCAACGATCACTCTCAACAGTGCGACAAGGCCAACCGATCTCGCTAGATTCAACATCAGTTTACAGAGATGAGCTTATACTCTCGTTTTAGAACCCGATGGCTACATTCGCACCTCCGAACCCGGTGGATCAGACGGCAGCACAGCACTCCTTTGCCGGACGCGAACCCAGACACTGCAGTCCGCGCTCGGTCCTGGCATACATATGACACTTCCTTCAAGAAGTGGTTTCCCCTTGACTATAAGGAGGCCTCTACCAAGTCATGTGAGACTAAGCCGCGTCCGGACAAAGATACCCCTTTTGTTCTCGTTACTTGGAATATCAATGGCACGGATCTAGGCGCTACAGCCCGTATTTCCGCTATAATCTCCCATCTCGAGACTATGAGTCCAGCCGTGGATGTCATATTCTTTCAAGAGGTTACCCATACTACACTTTTAGCTCTACTGGGGACTCCGTGGCTCCGTGAACACTGGTACTCAAGTGAAGCTGACGCAACCAGCTGGAAACACCAGTCAATCGCAACCATGACACTTGTATCAAAATCGCGCTTCGGTCTCAAATGCACTCCTCACAAAGCAGCACTCGGTGCAGTCTGGAGAGTTGATTATCCTAGTCGCTATGGAAGGGACGCGCTTTGCTGTGATATTTTCCTACCTCATAGAACATCCGACGCAGTGGACTCTCCGCCTCGATCCCCAACATCTCACACCCGTGTCCGCCTCGTCAACGTCCACCTGGACTCCCTCGCAGTCCAACCGTCTCACCGCCCTCGTCAAATATCCATCATCGCCTCTTATCTCCGCGCAGCCGGACGCGGCCTTGTAGCTGGCGACTTCAACCCTGTGCTCCCGGAAGACGAGTCGCTTATCAGCGCGAACGGACTCGTTGACGTATGGACCGAACTTCACTCCAACGAGCCCGGTTTTACTTGGGGTATTGACGGTAAGCAAGTATTCCCGCCCAGCCGGCTAGATAAAGTGGCCAGGCTCGGATTGAAGGCCTGTGGAATCGAAGTGATACCACCAGGCACTTGCAGATATCAGATTATAAATATAAACTCACCAGAAGAACGGGAGAGAAAATGGAGCGATCACTGTGGTCTTGCATGCTCTTTTAGGTTGGGTGACTAAGAGCTTAATTACTCTGATACATTCCCCCGTTATCATTTAAAGGAAGCACTGCAACCCAGTTGATCATTTCTATAGTGTTTGATATTGGAAGAGGACACTTGATGGTGCTGGTTGAAATATGTCCCTCTATAAATGTTAAATAATACCAAGGTTAACCGGCGTACTTGCATGAAAGTTACCTATCTCATGGATTCGGAAGACCTCTTAAATGTCTTCGATTTTGATCTCCAAAATCAAGAAGGTGGAATGCGCCTTTCGGGCCACGTCCTCCGAACGTGTGGTTTCACCAAGCGAGCAGAACGAGAGAAGACTTGATATTCGGAGAGAAAATCATAGAAAGTTCGTGAAATGGATTCTAGGTGTCCCGGCCAGCCATTGTCTTTCTGGCCAACTTACAAACCGGACATTGGCTAGGGCCATGTGGCACAAATTCGTTTCAGCGCTATTAAAAGGCCTGCACACTCACTTGGTCTTTTCACCTTTTAGAGCACCGCTACATGCCTGTAATGCATCCAGAAATTAAGCTCCAATATATCTTGACATGACCAGATGTTGTTGAATTCTACCATATATTGAGATTACTGCTTGTATTGCTCTGATCTTCTAATTCCCTGTTTCAGGGGGTCTCATATAAACAGAGATTTCCTCCTTGGCAGAAAGTCAGGATCAGCCCAATTAGTTCTTCCAACTCTCTATGCCAACATCAGCAATTTTCTTCAATTCTTTTATTAACTGATTTGGGCTGTAATTTCTAACACATTCTCTCAGCTTGAATGAATTTTTTGAGCAAGCTGAGATTCTTCAGACAAGCTTGCTTTATCAGTTTTATCAGTTTTATTCACTTCATCTGCTTTATTTTCTTTATCAGCTTTACTAGTTTTATTCTTTTTATCAGTTTTATTAGCTTTAATCACTTCATCATCTATAATTATATCTTTTTTATGAAGCTTGTGAGCTTGTCATTCTTCAATCTTCAATATGAGATTCTCTAGATCTAGTTGGCAGTAAAATCATTGAAATTTTCTTTTTGAAAGAGTTTTTATTAATCTGTTGATTATCATATCATCTGTCAGAATATATATAATTTAAATTCACTTCTCAAGAACTTTCTGTCAAAG
>LJPH01004228.1:0-10488 GCA_001430925.1 Byssoonygena ceratinophila
GTAATATAAGAAGAATATAAGTTTGTGGTGTAGAGAATTGTATTAACTAGCAATCATTACTGAATAACAGAATTGCCACTGGTTTCTGGAAGAGATCCAAATACTGTGGTCTTTTATGATGTTCATGGGCATGTGATCTACCAAGCTCTAAGCTGTATACATGCCTCACAAATATCTCAAGTAATGTAAAAGATCACAGGCAAATTCTTACAGATTTCCTCCTCTTGAAGATCTTGATCCCTCAAGACTTGTATGCATTTCATCAAAATCAGAATACCTCATTAAAAACCTTTCACACAAAATAAACCCCATGAGAAAAAAAAATATTTATGAAAGAAAAAGAGTGTATTCCTGACTGTTTCTCAGAACTTCCACAAAGTTCATGTTCATGTAACTTGTGATGAATTGTTTTATAGAGATTTTATAACAACATCTGGAGTCACATGCTTCTCTAACTTACTAGCTTGATAGAGCTTCTCTATCAAGTTCAGCTTCTCTTTCTCTTTCTCTTTCTCTTTCTTCAACAAATTGATCATCAATATCAGTGAGTATAACCCTCTCTTATAGCATTACTTTGCAGTGAAAGCAAGCTTCAGATCTTTGGCTCTTATCAGATATTAATGAAATATGAAGAAGATTTCAGTTATGAATAATGACTCTCTTATCAAGAGATTTATTTCTTTCTTCAATTTCTTCACTCTCCACTCTTGGAGAGACTTCTTCACCCCCCTCTTCTTTTGTGATAGGGCTCAAGAATCAAGAGTCAATTGATTTTGTGTGCAGTCACTAACACTTTCTAGTCTTTGATGCCTGCAGCACCTGCTTCTTTTTCTTCTCTTACTCCCACTGTGATTGCTCCTGTCTTGCAGATAAGTTATTTCACATGAGTATTGGAGATCTCACTAACTTAAAGCATAGAGTGCTTCACTCTCTGTTCCTGTGGTTGCTTTGATTCTGATCTCTGATCCAGTTTTTGTGAGCTATTTTCTCTTTGTGATCTGAATTTCTTTTGTGAAATTGTTTCTGATCTTGAAGCAGATTGGGGTTTTGATTCCATTGCTGGCATCTCTCTTTATTTCCTGAGATGTGTGAGATTGCCCACCACCCCCCACAAGAAATAGAAGTTAGTGAACTCAAGCCCAATTTGTGCTGCTTTCTTCTGCAGCTACTTTTACTAATACTTCATGTGCTAATTCTATTGTCATTCCTGATCTCCCTCCTCACATGGGGGTGCAATCTCTCTCTGGTCAGGAGAGAATCTGATGTTGTGAGTTAATCTTGTACCAGGTTCTTGTAGTTGATCAAGTAAATCCTCACCAACTGCAGATATGTGCTCAGTTTTGTGAGGCTATTCTTGTGACTAGAGCTGGAGTGATCTCTTCTTCAGAACAAGAATGTGATGTCTGTTATTGAACACAAGCAGAATATAGCTCAGTATCATTCCTACAATATGTGTCCACAGACATTGAACAAAAATGCAATAATTATCTCTTTTGTGATCACTTGACTTGCTTTTTTTAGAAGAAATCAGATGACAGACTTCTCAGAGATGAGATAGATTTTTGATGCATGAAGTATCTTTTTATTTGAAATGAAATAAAATTGTTTCTCTAGATTATTTACACTTCATTCTGTAGATTCACAACTAGTAGTTCTACTTCATTCATTTCTTCTGTGACTCTGACTTTTCTGGATTTGAAGTATGAAATTCTTGAAGCAACTTTCTTAGTTTGTGAACATTTGCAGCTGAAACCCAGATTATATTTTCTTCTTTGTCATATTCTTTCCAGTGCACTTTATACCAAAGTTTGCAACCTCTCTTCTCAGAATCTATTATAATCTGAACTCAGTATTCTTTCTCATCCTCCACTGCTTTGTGAATCTTCTGGTAAGAATTGCTGTCAATTCCTTTGCAGAACTTGTGTTTGTGGAGTAAGAACACATGAAATATATTGTGAATCTGGAGTCCTGATAACATCTCCAGTCTATAGACTTGTGAATCTATTTGTTTCACAATTCTGTGAGATTCATGTTGAAGAAGATCTAGCTTCTTGTTAGATCTTGTGATCTTTATGTTTCAGAGATCAAGCCACATCATATCTCCCACATGGAAGATCTTTGTGATGTGCTTCTGATCATAATACTTCTTCTGATAAACTTAAGCCTTTGTGAGAAACTCCTTAACTTCTTCATGAAGAGAGAAAAGTCTTTCAGACTGGGTTTTTAAATCTGAGTTGATATAATCAAGTTTGTGAGAATTCAAGAAATCCATTTGTGGATTTAGTTCATACATTAACTGAAATGGAGACTTTTGAGTTGATATCTGGTGAGAGTTATTATATATGAATTCTGTCATTGAGAGTCAACTGATTCAATTATTCTGATTATAATTAACATAATTTTGCAGGTACTGTTCCAGAAAGCTATTCATTCTTTCAGTCTGATCATCAGACTGTGAATGAAAGACAGTACTCATATTTCTTGTGATTTTCAGAATATGCATAAAATCACCCCAGAACTCACTCACAAACAAAGAATCATGATCTGTCACAATGCTATTTGACAGATCATGAATTCTAACTATTTCACAAAGAAACAAATAAGCTAGTTTCTCAGAGATGAGCTTCTTTGTTATAGGAATGAAATGAGACATCTTTATGAACCTGTCAATTATGACAAGAATACAGTTATATTGAATTTCTTCAAAGTTCTGACTTGTGGGGAGATCTGTGATCACATCCATACTAATTGAATCTCAAGAATTCTCAGGAATAGGTAAAGATGCCAATTCTTCTTAAGACTTGTCTCAAATTCTTTATGAATCTTGACAAACCTCACAGACTTTGCAGCACTTCTTCACCAACTCCTTCATTTTTGACCAAAAATATTTGTGAGTCAACAATTCATATGTTTGAGCTGTGGCAAAATGGCCTGCAAGAAAAAAATCATGATGCTTTCTGATCAATTCAATTTACAGAGATTCATTCTGTGGAATATAAATGTGGTTTTCATGATATAGAATTCCTTTCCTCTCAGTTCAGTTTGTGAATTTTGTTGGTTCCACTTTTAAGTCTTCACAAATCTTGACTGTGTAGTTATCACTATCCAGAAGTTTTGATAATAAGATTAATAGATTTGAAGCACCCTCTTCATAAGAATCTTTTTCACAAGTCAGATTCTTTGCATTCAAAATCTGAGTTATGATCTTCTTTACATTGTAGGTACCATTCAAGATTATCTTCACAAGTAGTTTCTTGACTGCAATTTGCAATATTGTGACGAAAAATTATGCATTCTTTTCTTCTTTCTCCCCCACAGATCCAGACAAAGTCTGAATTATTAATTCATTCAACTCTGCTTGCAGAGCAAGCATTTTCTTGAGTTAATGAGCAGCATGTTGCTCTTCAACATCTGCAAGACCAGTTTCTTTTTCATAATCTAGTCTTTATGAAGATTCATCTGCTGGGTTTTTGGTTTCTTTGATATGTTCAATTATAAACCAAAAAACAGTTAATTTCTGAATTCAGTGAACTTGTCTTCACAAAAGATCCTGAACTGTTTCAAAATATCAGAGATTATCATGATCAGTTAAAACCTGAATAGATTCTTGTGAATCTTCAAGCCAGCAACACCAGTGCTTGAAGAATTCCACTATTGTGAGTAACTCTTGATCATGAATTCCATAGTTCATTTCTGCTGGTTGTATTTTTTGTGAGTAGAACCCAACTGGAACCCAAGTACCATTCTCAAACTGTTGTGAGAAAATCCCACACACTGCAAAGCCAGATGCATCTGTTTCCAATTTAGTCTTTCTCTTGAAATCAAAATAATGAAGTATAACTGTTTCTGTGAAAGTCTTCTTCAATTTCATGAATAATTCACATGCTTCTTCTGTGAGATAGTTCCTGCTCTTTGACTTTATTTCTCTCTGTTCATAATGATTTAACTTTGCTTTTTCTTCTTTAAGTATTGATGTAAGTGTCCTCACAATCTTTGAGAACTTTGCAATAAATCTTTGATAAAAGTTTGTGAAACCAAGAAAAATCTGAATTTTCTTTCTGCTGGTTGGTTCCAGTCAGTCCAGAATTGTGTTCATTCTACTCTTCTTCATAAAAACCCCATCTGGTGTTATAACATAACCCAAATAGTCAATTTTTTGAGTATTAAACTTGCACTTGAATAGCTTGCAATAAAAACCTGTGTCTTTCAAGCAGTTCAAGATTAGTCTGACATGCTCATGATGATCCTCTTCACAAGCTGAGTAAATCACAACATCATCTAGATAGACAATCACAAAAACATTCATATACTTGTGAAGATATTTTGAAATATAGGATTGGAAAGCCACAGATGCATTTGAGAGTCTGAAAGACACTACTACATATTCAAATAATTCTTGTGGAGTTCTGAAGACAGTTTTCCACTCATCTTCTTCACAAATTCTTAATCTGTAATAGGTATTGTGAATATCAAGTTGAGTGTAGATGGAAGCTCCTGTGAGCTTGTACAGAATATTCTCAATTAAAAATAGAGAGTATTGGTTCTTGATGATTTTGGAGTTGAGATTGTGATAATCAACACACATTCTCAAACCATTATCTTTCTTCTTTATGAATAGAATGAAAGCCCCTGCAGAGGACTTGGAAGAATGTATAAATCCATACTGGAGAGTTATAGTCAGATACTCATGCAGAGTCTTGAGCTCAGCCTGAGATAATCTATATGTTCTCTCAAATCCAGATTGCTTTCCAGATTCCAAATCTATTGCAAGATCATCTTTGTGATGTGGTGGTAGGTTTCAGACTTTATCATCATTAAACACTTCCACAAGATTGTGGTAGATCTCAGGAATCTGGAGATCTACATCTGTTGTCACCACTTGTTTGGATTTGTGAATAGTCATTATGTAAATAGATTTTCCATCTTCTATCAGTTTATTGAGGTTGACAGATTTCATTTTTGCAAGAGAATCTAGAGATTCTTTCTTGAACTCCAGAGTCATCTTCTTGAAGAATATTAATAGATCATGATGATTTAGCCATCCCATGCTCAATAGCATGTCATTTTTGATATTTGTGATAACTGTCTGCTTGTGAAACAGTTGCCAGTTTTTTTTTGAATCTTGAGCTTCAAAAGAAATGTTTGTGATATCATCAGCTTCTGAAATCTCTTGTTCTTGCATTGTGATCTCCAGTTAAATAATTATCTTATTCATCTTCAATTTCAACTCTGTAGCAAGCTGTGAGCTAATCATCAAAGCATGACAGTAAGAATCTGTTGGAGCCATCCAGATGATATTCTTGTTATTTCTGCTTTGTGTGTTGAAAACAATTGGGGGGAGGGTGAGGAGACTAGTTTTTGATAATTTCATTACACTGATTCTATCTACTCATGACTCCCCAAATTCCTATTTCTTTTTTTTGGAACAGTTCTTCATGAGGTAATTCTTCTGGCCACACTCAAAGCACTTTTCTTTCTTTTTCAGAACTTTGTGATTCTTAGCAAAGTTCTTGTCTGACTTCTTATCTTTGTTTCAAGAAGAATCCTTCTTTTCTGATCTGTTGGAGTTGTATGATTTCTTGTCACCACAAGCACCATCAGATGTGCTAGTAGGCTTCACAGGTGTAGTATTCTTATGTGCAGGGATACTAGATCTCAGTTGTGTAGCCAAGACTACAATCTCTTGAAGAGATTCCAGAATTTCAAATTACTTGTCTAACTTAATTTGCATGGGCCTATCCAGAGTCCAAATGAACAAGTTCTTCTTGAACTTCATGAAGTTCTCAAATTCATCTTCTATCTCAGAGACTTGTTCTAAAAATCTCTGCAGATAGACATGATCTGATTTTTCAGACTTCTTGCAAAAGCCAAAGAGAATCTTCCATAAACTTTGTGTGTGATTTATTGGGTTCCCCAAACTTGCCATTAGAAACTTCTTCAGTCCAGCCCAATTATTCTTGTCTGGATTCAGTTTGTGATAGTTATCCCAGAGATCTTTCTCCATGTAATCAAAATCTGTGACAGCATATATGAGTATCTTGTTATCATCTAGTTTGCTAGCATTGTGAATAGATTCTATTCTTGAAATAAATTGCCAGTATTCAGCATAAGTGCTGGATTTATAAAGAGTAGAGTGTTGAAGAGATTTCAAAATTGATAGTTGCTTTGAAGAGTTTGGATTTGTATTCACAATGTCCAAAGATTCAGTTCACAAGTGTTTCTTGTCTTGTCCTTCAAGCAGAACCAACTGGGATCTTAACTTAATCACAGTTTCTAGTAGATTAATCTTCTCACAAAGCCTATTCACCTTCATCTCACCCTCTTCTTCTTCCACAACTTCTTGAATCCTAGATTCCATGTTGGAATCCATCTTGATGATTGATGTCAGGAGTGAACCTGAGTGCATTATTGAATTATCTGTATTTGACTCACAAGTCTCTTCTAAAACTGGAAGAGATTTGTGAGAGAATTCTTGAGATGGGTTTTCAAGAAATTCTGGGGATTGACTTCTTTGTGTAGATACCATGATCAGACCTCTCTATGAAAAGAGTGGCAAAATGTAAGGATCAGCAGTTCAGAAAGATGTAACCACAGTAACTACTTGGCTGAATAATGAGGAATGTAATATAAGAAGAATATAAGTTCACAATGTAGAGAATTGTATTAACTAGCAATCACTACTGAATAACAGAATTGCCACTGGTTTCTGAAAGAGATTCAAATACTGTGATCTTTTATGGTGTTCGCGGGCACATGATCTACCAAGCTCTAAGCTGTATACACACCTCATGAATACCTCAAGCAATGTAAGGGGTCGCGGGCGAATTCTTACAATATGAATAACCATGTTGTTAACTGCTTGTTGAAGATTATTTTTTTTCTCAACTAGAGTGTTGATCTGTGCATTCATCTCTTGAATTTTCTGAATCAATACTAGAACTTGATTCTGTACACCATTTTTTTCTTGTTTCATCTGGTTAATAACTGTTCTCATGCTATTTAATACTTCATCAATCTCATGATAAATTCAATCAACATCTTGTTAAACAGCTTTTCTGAACTGTTCTTTCATAATTATGGATTCTGCTGCAATATACTGTTTGTTCTTCATAAGAAATTCTCAATTCAATGTTCATTTGATATTTAAAGAAACTTGATCTGTCATTCTTGATCATCATTGATGTGTTTTTTTATGTCAGTTAATCATTATTCATTGATCATCAGTCTGTGTGTGATTTCTCCATTTTATGTTGTTGTTTTGTTTTGAGATTTTAATCTTGAATCTCATAAGAGTCAGGTAAGTATAGATCTTAGTATTATGTTAGATGCTCAATCTAGATACTAGAGAAATGAATCCTATTGCCATACTAGATAGCTAAGTTAATGAAATACTAAAATGATTTACAGAAATGAGATCCAGAACAGAAGCTGTTTATATACAGATTCTGATACTGAAGACTTCTTCTGATTCAGAAGCTTCAGTTTCTTTCCAATAAATTCCATCTCATGAGATTTCTGTGAAGACAAGAAGAATAACAAAGATGCTAGCTGTGTCAAAGAATGAAAGAGATTAAAGAATGAAAGAGATGAAAGAAAGTAAAGAAAATAAAGATATGAGAAGATTAAAAATATGAAGAATATCAAAAAGAATAAAGATGATGAAGGTGATAAAGAGAATGAGGCTGATGAAGATGATAAGAATGACAAAAATGATAAGAGTGATGAGAGTGATAAAGATGATAAGAATAGAGATCAGAATCTCACAGTTTCTATACTGTTGATGGATCTTGGCAGATATTTAATGATTTTTGAAAGAAAGTAACTGGAGGAACAGAATTTCTGACTGAATGTAAAACAACAAAAATTGATTTAATTTGAGCAAAAAGAAGTTATTGATTCAGTTATAAAGAAACTTAATATAACAGTTTTTTTCAAGATTTTTATGTAAACTGACAGAGATGTTGATCCAGTCAAGCAAGCTGATGCTGATTAATATGATTAATTGATGAAGTTAGAAGATTGAACTCTAAAGACAGCACTAAACTCAAAGTAATTCACCAGCATGCTGATTAATTGATCTGATCAATCAGAAATCATGATCTATCAGTAAGTATTATTGTGAGAAGAGTTTCTTGTTCTTGATATAACTTTCATTAAAGCTGTTCTGTTTCATTATCATATAAAATAAAAGAAATCAATCATCTTCTTCATTTCACTCTGTGAAATTAATTGACTTATTGAAGATAAAAAGAAGAAGATTATTATTAAAGCTGATAAGAATAATCAGAAGATTATTGATAAGATTTTATCTGAGTGCTATCAGAAGTTTTAAGATGTGTTTTCTAAAGTTACTTTGAATAAACTGTCTCTCTTGCAACTGAAAACTAATTACAAGATTGATTTGATAGATAATGCAGATTTAAACTGTGATATCAGTTATGCATTTTTATACAAAATAAATGTTAAAGAACTTGAAGTGATTAAGAAATATCTGAAAGTAAATCTGAAGAAAGAATTCATATCTTCTATTATGATACTTTTTGCTTTACTGATTTTAATTACACACTCTGCAGGAAAGATATGATTCTGTGTGAATTATTAAAAATTAAATGCCATCTTCAAGAAGAACAGACATTCTCTCTTTCTTATTGATAAGATTATGAAATTGATGAATGACACCAAATACTTCATCAAGTTGAATATTTGACAAGAATTCTACTGAATCTTGATGAATTCTGAATCCTGTGATCTGATGAGTTTTTGAATCAGATATGGAACTTACAAGTACAATGTTGTTTCTTTTGAATTAACTAATAAATCACTGGTATTCCAACAGTTTATCAACTTTACATTCTTTGATTACTTGAATAAGTTTATGATTAAATATATTGATGATCTCTTCATCTTCAGCAAATTTCTGAAAAAGCACAAGAAACATGTCAAGAAAATTCTAATCTGACTGTATGAAGCAGAATTGCAGACTAGTATTAGCAAATATGAATTTTATGTTTAATGAATCAAGTTTCTAGATTTTATACTAACCACTGAAGAGATTGAAGTTGATCCTGAGAAGATTGCAGTCATTCTTAATTGAAAAGTTTCATCAATAGTACAAGAAGTTTTGTTCTTTCTAGAATTTTGCAATTTCTATTGAAAATTTATGAAATCATACAGCAAGATTGCCAAAGTACTTCACCAACTGACCAGAAAAGATCAAGTTTTTGATTGAAATGAGTAATGTCAATAAATTTTTGATAAATTAAAGAAAATACTGACTGAAGTTTCTGTTTTTTAATATTATAATTCAAGCTGTGAGATCCATGTGGAAACTGATGTTTCTGATGAAATTATTGAAAAAGTTTTTTTGCAAAAGTTTGAAAATGACTGGCATTCTGTTGTATTTTATTTTGTGTCCATGAATGAAGTTGAGAAGAATTATAAAATATATAACAAAGAGATACTCACAATCATCAGAGTATTATCTGAATGATGAACTGAATTGAAAGATTTGCAGTAAGAAGAATGATTCAAGATTTTCACAGATTACTGAATTCTTGAATATTTTATAATAAAGAAGAAACTGAATGCTTGACAAGCTTAATAAATGAAGTTTTTATTATAATTTTATTTCATTATTCAGTATTGATCTGGCAAGCAGAACATTCTTGCTGATGCTTTCAGCTGATCTGAGATTAAAATAGAAGACAAGAATTTCTGTCTACAGTTATTATTAAAGCTGAACTCCATTGATTTTCAAATCAAGAAGAAAATCAAGAAGATTGATATTTCTGTAATTGGAGAAAATCTTATAATAATGAATAAGATACTGACTGCTAACTGTTCTGCAAAGTTCTTGAAGAAATATTGAGTAAAAGCTAATAAAAAAAACAGCTCATGAAACATGCAGAATGAATTATTCTGTTATGAGAAATAACTAGTTATTTCAACAGAAGAGAATTCAAGTCTGTAAACTGAGTTATTAAAAGAGATTCATAACCAGCTGTCCATTGCACATTCTGAAAAAAAAAAAACTATGAAACTGGTCAAGAAAAGATTCTACTGATCTAATTATTGAAAGAATGTGGAATAATTCATAAGCAACTGCCTCATCTGCTGAAGAAATAAAATATCATGAGACAAGATCTCTGGCTTGTTAAAGTCTCTATCTATATTCAATTGACCATGACAGCATCTCTTTATGAATTTCATGAATATCTCATTAACAAAACAAGAACATGATGTGATTTTAATTATTATATGTTAACTGAGCAAGAAGTCAATTTCTTTGTCAATTACTCAAAAAATTGATGTCAAAGAACTTGCAAGACTTTTCCTAGAAAAATATTATTGATACTATGAAGCACCAGACACTATTATGTCAGATCACAGATCTCAGTTTGTTTTGGAATTCTGGACAAAAATCATGAAGATTCTTGATATCAAGCTAAAGCTATTCACAGTATACCATACTCAAATGAATGAACAAAT